>JAJIYU010003856.1:0-25637 GCA_030144865.1 Tinospora cordifolia
CGTTAACCCACTAAACGCCGGCTCTCAACTTCAAATTGAAGTAATCTTCAGCGGTTGTTAGTTGTTACAGGGTTCTTTTCATGACGTCGTCTCCAAACACTACTTCAACATCCTACCATGTAAAATATAAATATATCTACACACACTATTACAAATTAAATCAGATTTGTTCAACGAAAGGTATTCAAGATGGTCAAATCTGTAATTTTCTTTTGTGAAAACTTCTAATTTAAGTACTAATTCGTGTTCTGGTCATAAACTGCATCTTCGACCAAAATGATTTGCGATTAGTTAGTTTTATTTTTTAATACTTAATGATTTAGGTAGTCTTCCATCAGCCACAAGAATATACAACTACAATTGAACAATTACAAAAATATTAAAAAGTAACTTTTATTTTTTAAAAATTAAAAGAAAATTATTGTTAGGATTTTTTTTAAAGTCAAATAAGTTTTTGATATTTTTAAATTTTGGAATATTGAAAATTGAATCTAAGTTATGAAACAAAGAGAACCTTAATTATATATATATATATATATATCAGTGCCTTCTAAATTGAAATAAAACATCACGTGTAGTAGGGTTTTTATTTTAACAAAAAAAATTCATATTTTCGCTCTTATCATCAAGCTTATAGTCATTTTCTACTTTAAAAAATAAATCTTTTTTTTAAAAGAAAAATACTTCAACATATTATAGTAAATATTAGTTAAAATTAACATATGTGATAGTAGGAAATACGTAATGCTTTTTTGCTCAGTTTAAAATATTTTAATTGCTTTTCTTTTTTCTATTGAAATGTTTTCACTATTTAAGTTACAATGAACAATTATATCTTCTCAAATCATATTGATTTATTACTAAAAGGATAAGTATAAACCAAATTAAAATGATCCGATTTCAATAAATTTCTATTTGTTGCACATTTTCCTTTCATTTGCATAAATTAATAAATCTAATCATTGTTAACTTGTTATTAATGGCTATAAAAAGATGCAACAAATTGTTCATAATTAGATTCTTTTTTTTTTTAATTTCTTTTGTAAGATAGAATAAAAAAAAAGAATTAATACACAATTACTGATTGTAAACTTTGAAAACTATATTTTGAGTCATAATACCTAGAAATGTTGGAAAAATGATATTTATTAAGTAGTTAGGTTAAACACAAGAAAAATAATAATTAATGGATGTTATATTGAGTGAGTCGATAGAACTGAACCAAAGGTCTCAAGTTTGAGTTTAAGATATTAAAAAAAATAGTTAAGAGAATTCTACTATTTAAGATTTTATAGTAATTTTAGATATGATTAATTTTGAATTGTGTATAAAGATGATTAAGGGACACATGGTATGAAAAATTAAAAATAAATATATAAGAAAATAATACAAAAATAGAGATTTGATATTTGAAAAAAAAAATCTATAACTATACAAAAGTCGTTGCTAAATAAAAATTAAATACAACTGCCCTCTTTATACAAGGTTTGAAAAAGAAAGAAAAAAAAAGGTGCAATAACAAGGTTTGAAAAAGTTACTAACAAATTAAATAACTTCTATTTATATTAACATTACAAAACAAATCCTTTAATATGTAATTTAAATGCTCATAAATATATATATATAATATTTTTTATTAGTTTTATTTTTTATTTTTTTGATAATTTTATCTGAAAAAGTAGAGGATAACTTGAAAACTTATGATGACATATTTGTTAAGGGGGATTATAATGAGATATGATAATTTTTTATTCTATCCTATCTTTGGTGTTACATAAGATAAGTTAAAAACTTATCCGGGTCCATATCAATTATTCCATATTGGTGAAATAACTTAATCCCACCATTTTCGGTAGAATTGAGTTATTTCATCCAAAAAAAAAATATTTTTTTTCAATTTTAATTTTTTTAAAAATATATTTTTTAAAATTTTTATATTCTATCTTATCTCTTCTTATTTTATCGTATTCCATCCTACCAAAATAATCTTATTCCATTCTGCAGATCAAATGGGGCCCCATATTCGCTAAGGACCTCACCTATAAGTAAATTGTTACTAATTTCATAAGAGAGTAATTTTAAGTTTTTTCTATGTACATAATTTTTTTTATTTTATTTTTTCATGTTTAATGATTTTAACCTCATGTTTAATGATTTTGAACCAATTGTTGTGGTAGTGATCATTATTAAATGACAAAACACATATAAATTTTGTTTAATGAAAATATTTTATTGCAATTGTTTGTAGAAAAAGTTGGGTATGTATAACACTAGTAGTAATCGGCAATATGTATTTTCTATAAAATAAATTTTCTCATTAGATGAGAAAACAGAAACCTCAAAACAAGTTTTATCGAGAAATATTAGTAATTAGATGCAAAACTCTTCTGCAACTTAGATTAAACGTTGTTGAATTTTTCTGCCTACGTTGTTGGTAAGTCGTAGAACTGAAAGAAAAAAAAATCGAAAGGATTAACAGAAAAGTCCGGTCTTGTATTTTTAATTTTCTTTTCTCAAAAAAAAAAAAAAACTTTAATTTAACTCAAAATTCAGTTTCTTTCTTCGTTTTGTCAAATTTAAAACTCCATTCAAATCCCACTAAAAGTAAACGTAAGCGGCTCTACAAAGCTGTCGCGGAAAGTGCGCGGAAAAAAGTTAAAAAAAAAAAAAAAACAAGGTGTCGCTGTTGAACGTATGTTCGACGCGTGAGGGTGATTTTGTAATTTACTATTGCAAGACCTGCGACTTTTCATCGTCGAAAGGCAACCGGCAAAGAGTAAAGGCAACAGAAGACGCCATTTGACCGTTTTCTCCTTCAGGGGCGGCGGACGAGGAACGTAAAGTATAGTGGCAAATACGTAATTCCAGAGGAAAAATGGACAACAGAGAAATTAGTGGGGACATTGTGGTAAATATTAAGGGACAAAAATGTAAGTTAAGTTGTCTGTAGACTGCAGTGGCAGACTTAACCACGCTGTTCCGTCTTCCTTTGCTTATCGATTTGGCGTAGACTTTAAGTTCAAATATATTGAATTATAAAGGCAACAAAGACATTTGCATCTTCTCGAGTTGCACAGATTCTTCTCTTTCGCTCTTTTGCTCTCGCTTTTATGGTGGTGTTGTTGAAGCTGTTGGTTTGATGAGACGATCGGGAGACGGTAAGTTAATTACTGCTTACTGCTTTAATTGGTTACGAATTCTTAATAGAGATTCTGATCCTCTCATTTTTTTAAGTGGATTTTTGTGACATTCGGAGTTGAATTTAGTGTTGCGTTTGCTGCACATTTTGTGTTGTTTGTTGATCTGAGTGAGTTTCAGATCGGTTTCTGCATTTTTTTTTTGTTTTGGAATCGTGGTTGTGTTTGTCTGATCCGTTCGAAGGTGTCGTCTTCTTCTTCTCGCTCTCTCTCTGTACGGACTTTTTTGTTCATTGTTGTTTTTGATTTGGAAATGAAGTTTGTGCAGTTGAAGTACTGTGAATTTTGAACATGGCGATGGCGAAAGACTTCTGATTTGGAAATGAAGTTTATTATTGTTATCATATATATCAAGTGGACGAATGACGGCACTGGGGAAAGATTTGATCTTTCTTTTTGTTTTTTTGGTTTCTGGTTGAGAGATGCTCCGAGGAATGTTTTTGATTGATCGGTTATTTGATTTGACTGACTATAATAAGGTGCTGGTTTGGTACTCATAGGCGAATTTGTAACTGAAAACTCTAGTTCTTAATTATTATGTTGTAAAAGGGTGTGTTTGATAGCTAAGAAAAATTTTCTTGCGAATTTCTTCAGAAATGTTTGTGTTTCTCATAGTTGTTTGATTAAACATAAGAAAATTTTATAAAAGTTAGTTACAGTTAGTTATTTTTTAAATCAATGTACAAAAAATCTTCTCATGGAACAATTTTATTTTTCTGACCCCTCAAGGTGAGAAAATGTGTGGGCCGAGAAAATTCTTGAAAACTGTTTTTTCACCATTTTTATCTCCGAACCATGAGAAAATGAGATTTTCTCAAGAAAATTTCTATTTTCTATTTTTTCTTTAAAAATTTTTAAAAAGGTTTTTGTGGTATAATTGATTGACATGCTCTTGGATTGTTCTTGCCTCTCCAGAAGGTTTATGTTTAGATTCTGATATTTGCATATGCAAATCATACATATTTGTCTTTGATCCTGCCTCACATTTCCTGTGCATGTATAGAAAATTCTGAATTAAATTTAGTATAAGAATATGAAATTTGCCAAAAACATTTTCTTTGAAATGTATGTCCAAAGATAGAACAATTATAGAAAGCTACTAAAAATGACTTAATACACACCAGAGCACTGCAGCATGGTAAAGATTGCATTTTTTTAAGAATTGATTAATCCTTTGGTTGCACAATTTTGTTTTGTTGCCTTTGATGAACTTTATCCTTCATGAAGTGGACTTTACTGCTTGAAACATTTATGTGGATCTTTTTGAAGGTCTTATATGTGTAACTTTTTTGTTTTATTTTTTAAAATTGACCACCATTAGTTTTTTTTTTTTTCATTGAAAAATGTTCTTTTAGTTGGCTTTGTTGAGATTGTGATATTTGCACATGCAAATCATTCATATTTGTCCCCACCTGATAATTTCTGTTATTTGTACAGAAAATTCTGAATTAGATTTAGTGTAAGAATCTGAAATTTGTTGAAAATATTGTAAAACAAATACTGGATGTCACTAAAATTGACAATACACACCATGGTGGTGCAGTGATGTAAAAATTGTATTTTCTGAAGAATTGATTTCGGGTGAACAATTTTCTTTTGTTGCCTCTGATGAAGCTTGTCCTTCATGAAGACTTTACTGCTGGAAACATTGATGTGGATGTTTTTAAAAGTTGTTATGTATTTATCTTTTTATTTTATTTTTTCAATTGACCAGCAGTAGTTTGATTTTTTTTTCTTAATTGAGAAATTTTCTTTTAGTTGGTTTCGTTGAAATCTATAACAGCAATATGCATACTTTTTAGGTACATGGTAAAGACTACCCTCATTGCAGCATCACTGTCCCTGCAGAGCATTACATCTTTGCATAGCCTGTTATCAACTAATTTTCATGCTGCTGCTATATCCTGCAACTTTTTGGCACCTTCGCTTTCATTGCAGGTGAAGTGTTCCCCTTCTGAATCCTTTCGAATTTTTTTCTTGTCTAAGACCCTCGGTTTAGTATTTTTTTTTTATCGCATTTATGCTTAAATTGTTACAGATATTTTTCAGGCTATCAAAGCTCAACCATCATACCTCTGCCTCTTCCTTAACTAAATTGCTAAGGTTGGGAGTAAGTTGGAATCCATGCTAAGGGTTTGATTGATGCTAGTTATATATGCTGTCTGGCTGATCCTTAATTTAGGCTTAGTATTATCAGGGAAAGACCTCACGCTTTGAGGCAAAGCTTCATAACCATTATATATACTTATATTTTGAAGGCCGAGTGTGTTAGTATCTTGGATTCAGCGTATAAGTCCTATTGTTGAACAAGTTGTGCACTAATGCTCTAGTAGTTGGATTTCTGGTGGAACCACACTCTTAAAATTTTGAATGGTCAGCTGATCATTATGATTCCAAGTTGATGTTATCTACCTGCTAATGGTTGGATGAAAGAGTTTATATTGCTAATGGAATTTAGATCTTAAATGTCCCATTGGAATATAAACCTTAATTGGTTATTGCTTTTCCAAGTGTTTCTATTGTGGCTCATTTACCATTGTTTGGCTTGAGTTCCAAGGGATTTGGCTCGTTTTACATTGTTACTGGATGTGGTGGCTTCCTTATCTGATAGAACAGTTTTGAGACTAATTGGCACTCCATACCCTAAGAAATATACTTCTCCTTTATTATATAAGTTCTTTATTGACAAATGTTGGCTATTAAACATAAATGTTTGGATAAACTGGTAAAGATGAAGAAGTGGTATGGACTTGTTGTAGTTGCTTCTTTGTTTATGCTACTGGTTTTGAGGTATTCTATGATGAAAAATCCCACTATAGGACTTTCACTCTCAACTCCTTATTTCAATGCAACTAATCCTCTCGAGTGGTTGCATGTGGGTGAGCCACCTTCCGCTCTAAGTTCAGAAACTGCTACTCATGTAATTTCCACTGATAGCATACTTCACAAGCTGTTCATGCGGAGAAACTTTTCAAGTGATGAGCAGCATTCTTTGCAGACATGGAATCATTTGAAGCCCATGATCAGTCGTGTGGGGGTTTTACCTAATGCCATAGAGGCTATCAAAGAAGCTGCAGTCGCATGGAGTAGCCTGATGGCATCAGTTGAACAGGAAAAACTTGATCTTGCAAATGGCAATGCACCTAAACAGATGAAAGAGAAACAGTGTCCTTATTTTCTTAATAAAATGAATGCTACAGAATTCAACAATAGTGAATACAAGATACAGATTCCTTGTGGTTTGATACAGGGTTCTTCCATTACCATCATAGGGGTTCCTAGTGGGTTACTAGGCAATTTTCGCATTGACTTGACAGGTGCACCACTTCCTGGAGAGCCTGATCCTCCTATTATCTTGCATTACAATGTTCGTCTTCATGGTGACAAACTGACAGAGGAGCCTGTTATTGTCCAAAATACATGGACCATAGCTCATGACTGGGGTGAAGAAGAGCGGTGTCCCTCTCCTGATTCTGGAAAAATTAAGAAAGGTACAGTTCTTTTGCTAATATGATCTGGTAATTACTACTAGAAAGGATTACTATCGTCTCCTTTTTCACTTTGTCTTCTTTTTACTACTTTTTTCCTCTGGCAACGTGTTTTGATAATTGACTAGATGAAGTTACTTAACACGTTCACAGACCTCATACATGGACATATGTCTACTCAAGTCAACAACTCAACAAAGCCTTACAATTAAGATACACACATAAGTACACATACACACGTACATAAAGCTGTAATCAATCAACTAAATTTCTAGCAAAATACTATACAATCAAACTTCTATTTAGTTCTCAAAAAGTTTATTACAAGACAATCAATCTTTTAATCTCTCAAATTTTCTCTTCACATCTATCTTCCCCACTTTCTATTTTGAAAACTAGAGAATTTACTTATTTATAGACCAAAAATATGTTTTAAACATGTTTCTAATACAATAAGTAATTAAAAAATAGAAGCCTACTACAGCTTATACTTTCTATGTTTATCTTATGCTACTAATTCTACAGCACCCACTACACTTAGAAACTTCAATCTTTATAAACATATTCAGAACTAATATATGGACTACTAATTCTATGACACCTACTGCACTTAGAAACTTCAATATTTATAAACCTATTGAGAACTAATATATGGACTACTAATTCTATGACACCTACTACACTTAGAAACTTCAATATTTATGAACCTATTCAGAAATCACATTCGTCCTATATTTAGTTTGAGCCAGATTTTAGTAATCTCTACCTTGGCGAGAACTCCATCAAGCAATTTACCAATCATACACAAGCTGTTCTTAAACTTGTAGTATGACCTGCACTTGCTCTACCTAACCACATATTTCCTAAAGCAAACCTTATAAGCCATCCAAATTTTTTGATAATCTTTTCGAACCTTTATTAATCTACCTCTAGCTTCACAGTGACATTTGATTGAATGTAGTGATCTTACTGAAATCATGTTTCTTCACATATTCAGGACATGTTGTATGTCCACATCAACCCATTTGATGTCCTAATTTTGATTGTTCTAATTCCTTAAACATCACACAAACAATTTTCCCTCCATAAGGACTTCATCTTTTATAGGTTTGTAGGAGGTAAACTATTCTTTGTGAGGATATGTGGAAGGGACAAGCAAAATCAAGAAGGCATTCTTTCACTATTTTTGGTTGAGCTATGATAGATAGTATCTCATTATGCTCATCATCTAAAGATTCCAACATAGTTGTTGTATTAGATTCATTTTCCAAAATTGATTCTTGTTTTTTCTTATTTTGACAAACCTGGATCATATGACCATTTCATCACATAAACGACATTCATGTTTCATTAATGGAATTCGAGGCCTTGAAGCTCTACCTTTTTACAACCTTGTTCCCATTGTTTTTCGTCGTTTTTTTTCTTTCATGTGTCATCCGAGCTTGCAATGAGTCGTTATATTTATTTTTTTTTGGTCCTTCAAGATCAATCTTCTCGTTAGAGAATAAAGTAATAGTATCTCTCCCATAAAGCATGATATTGAAGAGGTGTCAATGAGTAAAATATATTGAATTGAGAAGAATGCTAACTTTATCTTTTGAACCAACTTAAATACCGATATTCTACAAGTCAGCAACTAACTTTGCTCAATTAGAATGATGCTCATGCGTAGTAATTCCTTCAGTTGAAATGAAAGTATATTGCTTGAATATTAGTTGGGTGTTGAAATTATTTGCAAAGTATAAATCTTCTAACTGTTTTTACATCTTTATTTGCACGTTGAGGGCAACCTTATTTGTCAAACATGATTTTATCATATTAGTAGTTGTATCATTAATTATCTTCCACTTCCTTTCACTTATGCCATTTGCTTTACTTTCCAAAGTTATTATAATTCGTTATGGCAGTAATATATCTATTATCCATACTTGCCAAACACAAATTCTTGTCATCCTATTTCTCAATATTGAATTTTGTATAAAAAAATTTTAATTTCCATACGTATAACATAAAATATGGCAAGATCTTAACGTTAGTTAATTTGTTAATACACTTATCACTTTTTTACTTCACCTTGCTTGTGCAACTAATTAGTGCCTCAAACACATCTTTGTCATGATTTTAAATGACTTTCTCAAGCCCTTTTTTTTTTCTTTTCATTTCGCCATCACAAGTCAAATCAGAAAACTCTGCAGCTCTGATTAAAAAAATGTGATTGCTCATTGCAGTCTAAAAGAACAATAATCAATGTGTTTGCTCTGGGTCTAATAGCATTGTGTTGGGTTTACTACCTTAATCAGTCAACTAAAATACCTAATGAAATACAATACAATCAAACTTCTATTCAATTTTTAAAAACTTTCTCACAAGATAATTAATATTTTGACTCAATCTTTTAATCTTTTTGCTCCAATCTATTTTCTCCACCCTCTATTTCATAAACTAGAGACCCTACTTATTTATAAACAAATCTCTTTTAACCATATTTTTAATACAATGAGGAAACCAAAAACTAGAAACTTACTATAATTCAATATTTTCTACTTCTATGTTAGACTACTACCTTTAGACACTTACTACTATTCAAAACTTTAATGATTAGAAACCTATTACAAACTTTTTCTTCCTATTATATGTTCAAGCCAAATTCCAGCATATATGTATTTATATAGCTAGATAAATAGATAGATGCGCACAATAAATTATCGTGTTTGACATGACAAAAGATTTGTCCTGTGACAGAGCTGGGGGATTTATATACCCAAAGCTACATAATTGGGGAAAGGCTTTGCTCAATTAAATTGGGTAGCATGAATATATCTATACTATTATAATGAGAATATTTTGTTTAGTTGATGGTGAAGTCTCTTTCCTATACAAAACATTCTCAAAAAGTGTATATTATTTTTTTTTTTAAAAAAACAAGTTATTTTGAGTAGGGTGAAATGTTAATTCTTTGATTAATTACTTTTTAGTTTTTCTCTATACCCTCTATTTTTGGTTTTTTAAAATTTCCTTATTTATCTTTCTAACCTCTGAGTTTGCTCTTAATTGACTTCATCAATATTTTAAACTGATTTTAGTGTTCTGAAATTTGAATCATATTAAAACATAAAATATATAATAATTCTTAAAAAACATGCAATGCGCATGTACAAATAGGTAGTATCTATATTAGTAAACTCTTTAACTTTTAAAGCAAATAAATAACAATTGTAATTTATAGTAATTAATCAAGTTATAATTATTGTCCTAGAATATGTTAGGTATATTAACCTAATGTAGAAATAATTGAAAAAAAAAGACCCTTGTTTGTCCTCGAGTGTAGTTCATTTATTAATCAAACAACTTTTGTGCCACAATGTGGTTTTCTTTGTCTTTAAATCTAGTTGAAGTGTGTAGAACTCTAATAAATTGAAGTCGTCTGTTTTATGCCAAGACTTTTGATGTTTGTGTTTTTTTTATTTATTTTTATTTTTATTTTATAATCTAACAGAATGGCTTGTCTTATGCCTCATGATGCGATCTTTTGAATAGATCAAAATGGTAATAATAATAATAACTTGCAAGCACACAAGGTGAATTGTAGCACTAAACAAGGTGGAACCACAAGGGTTGGGCTAATCATTTGAGAATTTTTAGAAAATGAATTAAAATGTTTTATATTATATAAGTCAAAGAAAATTAATTAGATTTCCAACATCCTATAATATATATACTCAGAATAAACTAGAGTGGAGTTTAAATTAACTTGAAATAAAAATGAAGCTAGGAAATTAAAAAAAAAAAGCAACAAATAGCAATTAATAAAAGGAAAGAACGAGACAACCAAATAAATGATATTTAAGAAAGCTTCATAAGAAAAGGATACTTACAAGACCCCAAATCCTTAGGCAATATCATTCTACCCAAGACTTGAATTGGCAACTGAAAAATAAACCTAGCCAAGTAATATAAAAATGAAAATGAGAGTAGAGATGAGATAATATGCTTTGGTTTTGCCCCGTTTATTTAGTTGATCTATTTCCCAAACAATTAATTTTTTAAACATATCATTGATTTTTCATTTTCCTCAAAATACTCAATAAGATCAGCCCCAATTAGTCACCTTCTTAATGCACTATCTTCAAAATAAAAATATATTTAATCAGTCCAATAATCATGGCACTATCATAGGGAAAATCATTTCTTATCTCTGAATTTTGATTTCTTGATTTTCTTGCCATTTGAATTTTAGAACTTTCTTCTTGCATACTTGCCCAATGATTTTAAGATTTTGCTTGATATTTGAAAATACTATTTTAACTAAAAATGCTTTGGGAAAATAAATCAAGTGCATCAACATATATTGTAAAAATAAATTGCTTTAACCAGTTGTTTGATTCTTTTGAGAAAAATTATATTCAAAATCTATTCAATTCTCAAAATAAAATAAAATAATCAAAATGGCCTAAATGCCTAAAAACCTAAAAATGGGATCCAAAGAGATTTTTTTACTTTTATTTTATTTTCCTAACCTAATAGCAATAAAATAATGGTAAAAACTATGTTATCTAGGCTCCATTATGGTTATCGGTGCTATACAAGGCCACATAGCTGGAGGTTTGATTTGTTCATTTCCAAATTCTTGGATACTAAATCGCGACTATTGTATATGTTCTTTTTCTTTCCCCTTTTTTGACTCATTTATTGTCCTTTTGTTCCTCACATTTAAGTGAATTTTACTTATTAGTCATTTTCTTTTAAAGCTAACTATTTTTGGTGTTGAAAAATATACATGTTAATAATTTGATATTCAAAAATCTAAAAGAGTAGGACACACATCCCATACCCATGTTGTTTTATAAAGTGTTGTACACGGGTTTCTCTGCCTAGAGTTGGTGACATAGAGTAAAAATTTGCAAAATGTGACTTCATGCCCTCAGTATTTGGAAATATTGCTTGTCATCACCTAGAAAAAGATGCAGAATATGTGTTCTTGTGATTTTTGAAATCATCTTTTCAACCCTGGAGTTGGTCAAAGTATGAGCCAAAACCTGTAAGCATGCTTGGTTGAGATAATATGATCTAACAGAGTTCTAGGTCCTTCCTTGGACATATTATGTGATTCTCCAAGTGGTTCAGCATCTTTAGGATATGTCTTATGCCTACTTTGCTGCAATTTGTGACTTCTCACAGTGAATGGGTGGCTTATCCAAGGTTTTGAAGGCTTTTAGGTCCCAAATGTTAGAGTTTATCCAGAAAACAATATGCATGACCTTGTATGCTGTTCATGACATTGTGAATCACTGAATTGACACGATTTATGTCATATTGTATTATCTCTGGTCCAATTGGTTGGACATGATGCAAATGTATTGCCACCTGCAAATTTAATTAAGACATTCATTTTCATGTTCCTACTGCACGATGGAAGTAAATGCAGAGTGAATATTTAGTTCATGTCAAACATTTGTTCATATTTTTTTGTTATTTTTTGTTTATTTGTCTATGCAAACATAATTGAGTCAATAATTATCCGGACAACAATGTGAATGGCCTTTTGTGCAGTTTGTAACATTTTGAATCATTAATCAGATGATTGATGTCGTGTTATATTAATGTTGGACCAATTGGTTGGAGATGATGGAATATATATTCCCACCTGCAAATTCAATTAAGACATCCATTTTCATGGTTCTACTGCACGGTGAAGTTGATCTGGAGTAAATATTTATTTTACACAAGTAGTTTGTATCAAACTTATAGTATTTTTTTTATTAATATTTTTTTACTTGTCTTTATACAAAATCAATTTATAATTATCATCCTAGAGTATGTAAGGTTATGCTTCGCTCTTGTTACGCTTTTTGGTGTTTGGTTTTTTTTATCTCACTTTTGAATATTTTGTTTTCTTGGATGTTTAACTGTAGCTGTTCATCCTCTAAATGTACATTGAATATAGTGCTCTAGTGCTAATGAGGATTAATGATTAGTTTGATACCTTTTTTTTTCTTCTTTTTTTCCCCCTGTTTCTCTTTCTTTTTTCATGTATCACATTGGTTGTATTCTTGAATCTCATGCTAATTTTGTTTATATAGCCGCTTCTGATGTGAAAATGAATCTTCTGTTTCAGTGGATGAGTTAGAGCAGTGCAATGAAATTGTGGGTAAAAATGACAGTAGATTCTCAGGCAGATATAAGAATAGTTCTAGAAGGCATTCCTTTAAAGAAAGTCATAAATCAAGACAATATTTTCCTTTCAAGCAAGGGAATCTATTTGTTGCCACACTTAGGGTGGGAGCAGAAGGGATCCAAATGACAGTTGATGGCAAGCACATAACTTCTTTTGGTTACCGTGAAGTAATCCCTGCTTTTCCCCCTCCAATGTGGATTACTTCCAACATTTTGTGCTCTTTTTTTTTTTTTTAATTTTTTTTTTCTGTTGGTTTCAAGTTTGAACTAACCTCATGCTTTTGCATTACTTTCAGAGCTTGGAGCCATGGCTTGTTAGTGAAGTGAGGATTTCTGGTGATCTAAAGTTGATGTCTGTACTTGCAAGTGGCTTACCCACATCTGAAAATCTGGAGCACATTGTGGATTTGGACTCACTTAAAGCAACTCCATTACCTTATCAGAAGTCATTGGACCTCTTTATAGGTGTCTTTTCTACTGCAAACAATTTCAAGCGTAGGATGGCTGTTCGAAGAACATGGATGCAGTATTCTGCTGTCCGGACAGGAGCTGTAGCAGTACGTTTCTTTGTTGGTCTGGTGAGAAGATTCTTATATGATTCATATTTTCATTATCAGTATCATTCTGTTAGGTTAGCATCCATTGAATTTCATATGGAATATGAATATTATGTGCCAAGTAGTACCAGGAATGATGAAATCATTCCATATAATAATATTCATCTAGATGGTAGCACTAAAGAATTTTCATTTTTGGACTTTAGAGATCATATTTTTGACATAGAGCTTTTTGCAATCTTGCCGTTCTTCTCTCATGAAGGTTTTCCCAAAGCTAACAATAGCAATAATAATCTACTAGCTGGGAAAATCGGCTGTATGTAGACAAGACTTTTGAATTTAAATTGAGGTTTCTGAACATTCATATATATATATCTTTTCTATTAAGAAAGTCAGAAGAACTTTTTGGCACCCTGTTGGGGAATAGGATATCTATTTTTCTTTAATGCCGTTTTGTGGGCACTTTATATTTTCTTTTGTGATATTGCATTTGGTTTAGCATTAGATGTGTGGTTGTTAACTTGTAATCTTGTATTGATGTATTTACTTATTGAAACCCAATTATTGAAGTCAGTGGTGCACTGCAGCATAAAAATCAGATGGTGAACGAGGAGCTCTGGAATGAGGCACGGACATATGGCGATGTTCAGCTGATACCCTTTGTTGACTACTACAACCTCATCACTTGGAAGACTGTAGCCATCTGCATATTTGGGGTAAATTTTGCTCCTTAAAAGTACTACTTCATGAATCTGGTGTCCACATATTAAGCTGTCATTTTTGGAGTGCTGCTTGATATTTTTGAAATGTGGAGAAGCCTCCCACTTCCAAATTTTGAAGCTTTAAGTGTTGTACCTTCAACCAGATAGAAACTGTTCTTTGTCCTTAAAACGTGGTGCCCATTTGCACCATCTGAAATTAGTCCTAGCAAGGATCCTTTATTAGGTGATATGATTTTTTTTTTTAATTTTTAATTTTTTAATTTTTTTTTGATAATTGTAGAGGAGTGACTTGTGAAACCTTTTGTGTGTAAGGCTCACACTCGTTCTTTTGTTTTTTTTTTTCGGTTCCAACAAAGCGCTTTGTTTTAGCTCACAATATTGTTTCAATTTACACTATTGTTTCAATTAATAGTTTGTCTGTTTTGCTTCAGCAGACCCAGGTTGTTTCTGCTAAGTATGTAATGAAGACTGACGACGATGCATTTGTTCGCGTGGATGAGGTCCTTGTTTCTCTGAGAAGGATCAATATGTCCAATGGGTTGCTCTATGGCCTAATCAATCTAGATTCTCGACCCCATCGGAATCCTGATAGCAAGTGGTTTATTAGCTTAGAGGTAACTCTCTTACTGTGCTAACTGATAGGTTCTTTGTTGGATTTTATGAGGTTAAACGTATAATATTTAATGTTAGATTAAATTGTATATCAAGTCCCAGGCACTTAGTGATGAAAACAGAGGTAGTTGCACTAAGAATGTGATTTCATATCCATGATCTAGTAAAATATTTGAGATGTAAGAACAATTCACTGAGTCAGCCCATCTGGATATGATACTGAAGACAATAAAGATTTCAGGAAATAGATTTTTGGTTATGGTGGGAATAGATTTGTGTGATAAATTGCTCGTATTTGCTTTCCATAGATCTTTAGGAGTTAACCAATGTTATGGCTATTTGCTTAGATCTTACTATGTTGTTCTAATTTTTGTTCGTGAAGGAATGGCCAGCAGAAACTTATCCACCTTGGGCACATGGTCCTGGTTATGTTGTGTCAAGTGACATAGCATGGGAGGTCTACAAGAGATACAAAAATGGCACTTTAAAGGTGATTTAATTAATCTCGCTCTCCCTGTTTTGTTATAAGATTGTGTGGTTTGTGCTTGACTGGGAGTCCCTATTCTTTCACCATGGATTCAGGTTACTTGTTCTCTTAACAACCTAACCTATTTGGTACTAAGATGTTTTTGAGGATTCCAGCTTGCTGGCCTGATTAAATTTGTTTTTTATTACTACTTAGCTGGGCTCATGCCATTTGATCCTCCATCTGTATCTTACTGTGAATGGATTCCTAATTGCCTTGATCATAAAAAGCCTTATCCTAATTAACTGTGTTTGTTCAGAGGAAAAAATCGTGCTTAGGAACTGACTTAAATAGACTTATGCTAAAATGTCAACCTGCTCTGACCCTCTTCCCTGTCTGGTTTTGGGTTGGCAATGAAAGTGCTACATATTAACAACCAGAGTCAATTATGCTAACAATCAAACGTGAATTGCCCACCATAGTGGTAACAGAGGCAGACTCCTGCTATCATCCTCTTTCGAGTCCTGAGAGGTTAGAGGAAGATATATAATCAGTTAGAAATCAATGTTGAACTGTTATATATATTTGAGATAAACATGCAATGGTGCATGATATGTTGCTCGCGTATCTATCATTCTATATTTTGGCCACTTCATTGGCCATTCTCTATTGTCTTTTTATTATATATATGTTGCCTATCAGACATTACACTTTTAACAGGGTAAAGCTTGTCTTATTCATTAACTTTTTTTTTTTTTTTTTTTTTTTTTTCTATCTTTGTTTTCATGAGATGTTTGAATATCTATAATTTTGTTATCCAGTTGAGATCTTATTTTGAATATACAAAAACTAAGGTAGTGTTTGGTAACCCTAGTTAACCTCTACTTTTATTTTATTTTCAACCTTTAATTGTAGTAGAGGTCAAGCTCTATTTGAATAAGTCAATTTTTTTTTTAATAGAGATTATACCTCTATTTAAATTAGAGGCTGCCAAATCTTAAAACATATCTCGAAAAGTAATTATCCTCTAATATTTGTTGAGGTTGAAAGTAGAGCTACCCGACACCACCAAAGATTACAAGATATTAAAAAAATATGCTGTTCATTTTTGATCATTTAACCTGTTACAACTTGTGTACAACACTAAGAGGTCATGCCTCGATGGGAAATTACTAGCTTGATAGTGATAGCTTCAAAGCTTCCACTTGTACATCCTTTTGTTGCATTGCCAATTTATATATTAGAATGTGCTGAGGCATCTAAGTGAAAACTTATGACAATTTGACAGATATTCAAGCTGGAGGATGTGGCAATGGGTATCTGGATTGAAGATATGCGGAAGGTTGGGCTAAGGGTCAAGTATGAGATGGAGAAGAGAATTTTCAATGAAGGGTGCAACAATGGGTATGTTGTCGCTCACTATCAAGGCCCAAGAGAGATGCTCTGCCTTTGGCAGAAACTGCAAGAAGGGAAGGAAGCTGGTTGCTGCAGTGATTATTGATTAATGAGGCAGGGATCTACATGTACTCCATTCAAGGTCCTGGAAGAATGGAGGGTGGCTAGTAATGGTTAGGCACACAAAACAAACTAGAGGTCTTAGAGAACACTGGATTTCTTCACCTAATGCTGTTCCAAGAATCCAACTAACTAGAGTTACAGGCGAGGCACACATTTGGCTACTAACTTTTCATAAAGAGGGGTGGTGGTGGTGGGTGTTTATGTTCTGGGTGCAATAGCTTGTGTATTTCATTTGATATACGTTTAGCTGAGGGTTTAGGGAGTTGAGAATTGTTCAGGGTCTTAAATATTGAGGGATCTGTAAAAATATATGAGAATATAGGTGCAAGGGGGGAAGGGCATATACGTTGTATAGAGAATTTATGGTGCACATGGATCACTTTTGTCCTGTACAAAGTTGATCGCATTCTTTTCATTAGTGATTCCTTGTAGTTTATTGCTGTTTTAGCAATGGGCATGTATTATTCTTCCTTAAAAGCACATTGTCAAGGTGAAAACAAGTAGTCCTCATATCATTGTTAGTACTTATGAAATCATTCTTGTTCAGTAAGCTGTTTAATGGAGAGATTAATAGGAGAATTAAGCTTTGAACGTCAGCATGTGATGATGTAATCACGTGCTTATGAATGCTTATGGAGTACAGATTTGGAAAGCTTTCTTAATGTTTTGTTTTTCTTTTCCCAAAATTTGTTACTTGGCACATCGATTGAATTAGTAAATCACTTATATTGTTTTACTAATGAAGACTGGTTGAGTAAATTGAATTTAATGTCTTTTTTTTTTTAAAAAAAATTAAGTTTGAATTTTTGAATAAATTAAAAAAAAAAAATTATAGTAGGGGAGTTTTTTATATTTGGATTTTATAATAATTTAAATGGTAATTAATTTTTAGTACGTAAAGTTGGCATGAAAAATTTAGAAAAAAATTATCATATTTTGAATTTATACATGGTTTCTTTGTTTTATGCTTTGGCAATAATTTACCTAATCCAAATTTATAATAGACAATCTGATAATTTCATACCTGTTTTTCTTCATAAATAAAAATAAGGGAAACACCTTGTATAATTGGTTTCAGAATTATCCTTTTAATACTAGTATATAATTCTCTTAAATGTTTTAAGGATATACATATATTTTATAGTATTTTTAAATATGTATGTATCTGTAAAATATTTGAGAGGTTAGAAGCTAGTGTCAAAAATAACGTTTGTGCTTGGTGTATGAGTGAACTATTTGATGATGTAAAAATCATTTAATCATCACATATTTGATGATTAGATGAAATTAATAATAAAAATTCAGAGAAGCGTTTGTCCATTGTTTAAAAAAAAAGGTATAAATAAACCAAATTTAGATGGAAGAAAAATTTAATCCCTTCGATTTATAATTCTAAATACTTCTATCAAAATTTTTGAAATTTTTTGTGAGTTTGGTTGCATGTTCTAAGCAGGAAGTAGAAATCATAGTTCTAATAATTCTTAAACTATTTTATATATTTTGTTCTCCAGATACCATACACTGTATCTTTGATGAGGTAAAATCATCTCTATCAAGATTAAAATTCCATTCTCCATAATATTAAGGATTGGTTAATTCCCATTTGGATTGCTGCACTTCATGATTTTTTGCATTACTAGGTTTCATGTTTCAATAATTTTAACTTGCTTGATCTGTTCAACTACGATCTTATAATGCAATAACATTTTTCCCCCTGATTGGTTTTTGTTTATGTGTTCTTGATCAGTTTTAATTTGTTTGATCTGTTCAACTAGACCAATTCGATTATTTTCTACACCTAGTCTTGGTATAACATTTATATTTTAATTCATTCTATGCTTTCAAGGATTTCATAATGGAATGGCTCAATGGTAGAGAATGTAGAATGATTTGGGTACTTATCCCCTAGATTCTAGGATCAAAACTTTGCGGAGGCAAAATAAAAGCTCGGGGGAGGGAACAATACCTTTGAGTGAACACCTAGCCTAGAATGCCCTGAAGGGGGTTCTGGGGCCCAGTGAGCAGAAACCATTTTATATGATGGGAGTTGTCAATGTATTGGCAAGATACTTTTTTTAACTTCTAAGGTCAATTTCTTAGTTTAAGATCCTTTTTCTTAAAGTAGATCTATTTCACTAAAAAAGAGAATGGGTCGGACTTATGAACTTATAAAAACATAGGTTAACTTGATCATCTGAAGTTAAGTTCATTACATATCAACCAGACTAAAATAGGGCTATGTACATTATGAGAAGAGATCATTGGAGTATATATAATAAATATTATGTTCACACATGGATCTCTATGTTATTAAATTCAATTTATTATTAGGAATAGGCATAATCGAGCTTACTTTTTTTTTTTTTTTTTACATAAATGCTATATATTTAATAATCAAACTGGTTATTAAAAAAATCATCATTTTGCCCAAGAGGTTGAATGACTTAGGTGCTCCAAATTGTAACTTCCTCCCTTTGTTAGAAAAAAAAAAAATCTAAAATCATACGAAAAAGTAGTGATGAAAACAAAGTTCCACACTCAACACAATTTTAGCCCTTAAAATGGCTAAGATCTAATAAGACGACGAAAAGGGGAAGGATAATTCATATGATTTTCAAAAATTTATTAATGCTATTTTTAAACTTTAAAATATTATTTAGCCAACTTTTGAGCATATTAACACCATTGGGGCACCAACCTATTCAAGACCTACTCATGACACCGTTTATGATGGTTGTGCTGCCAAGTACATGGGTGAAATTGCATAGTTAAGTTCTCTCTCTTTTGGTAAAATGTGAAATTACACAAAGTTTTAAACATGTAAATGATTTCACTGAGGTTTTCATTAAAATTCTTTTGGTGGTGTTTGATAATCATACTTTTGATTTTTATAAAAATTAGAGAGTAATAAAAAATATTTTTAAGATATTTTTTTTCAAAGATTTTACAACCTTGAAATGAAATAGATGGATAACTTCTTTAAAAAAAAAGAGTTAAAAAAAACTAATTTAAATAGAACTTGAACCTCTAAGATAATTAAAGTTTAGAATTAAAATAGAATTAGAATTACTAAACACCAAAAGCCAAAAAAATTATAATTGAAAATAAAAAATTATAAAAATCTTCTTCAATAAAAAAGGGAAGAAATTGCTCTTTGATAACGTTTTTACCTCTTTGATAACGTTACAAAAATATTCTTCAAAAAAAAAAAAACCCTTCTTGCCACATCAACTCTTTTGCTCTCTGACATTCCAGACATTCCTTTTACCTCTTTAGCATTCTCCAAATTCTCAAGTTTTTATTGTTAATAGAACTAATATTAGTATTAAGATAAACCTTTGAAAATTTACAACTTACAACTTTTTCTTAGTACCCCTTGTAAAAACTTTCTACATAAAGTTATTTTATCATAGAAAACTTAATTTTTTGGGAGTGGATTTTACACTTTCTTACATAGAAAACTTCTTTTCTTTGGAGTGGGGTTTCATGCTTTTTATTTTTTAACTATGGAAGAGTAATTTTGCATTTTTGCAATTAAATGGAGAATTTTTTTTCCTCTTTTTCGGTAAAGATTGTCGTGAAAACCTTATAAAATTAAATAAGTGGTTTTAAACATTTACATGACCTTGTAATCTTATTAAAAAAAAAGTCATGAGTCATGACTATTTTTGAAAAATCGCACATCACAAATTGGCAAGCAGTAACCTTAAGTTACACCTAGTTGCCAGTGCAATTTTGCAAGTTAAAACCTAACTAGCTACATTCTTATTCTTCTTCTTCTATTTCCCTTTCTTCGTTCTTCAATTTTATGTTTCGCTTATTATTCTTCTAAATTTTAATCTTTTTTCTATGTTTTACTTTGTAGATCAATCTCGGTTTATAGGAAGAAATAATCGAGTTGGAAACTACTGCAACAGATTTCGACATATTTTGGTAAAAGTATAGTGGTTTTTATCACTCACCAATTATGCATCGATCACTTGTTACAATTCTTGCAAAATTTTTGTTTTCTAATTAACTTTATTAATGAGTATGATATAATTAACCAACTTGATAAATTTACCCACCACTAAATTGAACTTGAATTATTTAGGCTGAATTGGGTTAGATTTTGGTCCAAATCTAACACTTTCTAGTTGAACTTGACTAATTCATTTCTTGATACTTTCATTGCAATAGTCTGTTATCTCTCTCTCTCTCTCTCGCTCTCCCTCCCTCCCTCCCCCCTCCCCCCCGTCCCCTCCATATATATATATATATATATATATATATAAGGAAAAGGTGTTCTAAGCTACTAGTTGCCTACTTGGAGTTGGGCTTTTATGCTTCAAGAATAGATGATTTTGTGGGTTGAACAATGACCAAATGAAATCCTTGTTTAGTTTACTTTTAGAATTCTAGTTAGTTGAATGCCTGCAACCATATTTGTTAAGGTAGAATCTGATGAGTGATGAGTTGTTTCTTCCCCAATTCTCAGGTGCAGTCCTAAGATCTTCTTGCACATTTTTTAGTACCTCTCTAGCTCTTTGAAGATTTTGCCTAAAAATAGTATCAACTAGAGAATTCCCCTTTTAAACTTTTTCATTTTATGATTATATCTCTATGTTTAATTTTATATAAGAATGAGAGGATTAGTCACTTTCATTGTTGTCAAAGACTTTCATGTGCTAGAAACTGGGTGGCTCTAAATCACTTGATGTGTAATTCAATTTAAGTACATTTTACTTATGTTTTAGTTTCCTAGTTAATATTAACAACTTAGTTGATTTGTTATTTTGGAAATTAGTTAGATAATAGAAACCAATTATGACTTTTTTTTAATATAAACCTTTGCCACGGTATGTGAGAGGTGCTTGTGAGAATTTGAGATTTGAGTGAGAGCACTTTTGTACGAGAGAATTTGGATAGATCTGATTATAAATTATAACATTTTTGCATTCTCTTGTAATAGATTGTTTCTCATCTTTAGTAGATTTAGGTGATGTGCCAAACTACGTTAAATCTATGTTTTCTTGCACCTGAGTATCTTTGTATTTATTCAAATTATTGATTATTTGAGTGTGTGTACTTATTTGATTCATTTTTGTTTCTATTGCTCATGACAAATTGATATTAGAGCAATGGTTATTCAATTTGTTGTTGCATACATTGTGTGACCTATCAGTGTGTGCTAGTATAGTTGAGCAAAAATTTTTAGCCATAAGAATGTTAAATTTCGGTGCCTCTATGAATTGTAGCATTGCGAAGTCTTTGTGTATGGAAAGAAGTAAAAAAGAAAAGAAAAGAAAAGAAAGGTTCTCATTTGAAATAAACAATTAAAAAATATTTTCCAGTTAAAAAAAGTCAAATAAAAAAACAAATTTTGTGGCACTAAAAATGGTTGTTGGGTAAAGAAATTTGACCTTGTCTCGTATGTATATAATTTGGAAAAGATTCAATAGTACACGCAAATTCTTGCAATATCAAAGTCAATTGAAATCGAGTTTTAGGACTATTTTTTGTAGTCTGTTTGCCAATGACTAGATTTGATTGTTGATATGGCAAGTAATGCTGTGAGTGCATTGAATGTAAAATTTGATATATAGAAATTTAATTGCAAGAATGATTTTAGCACATAGCAAGTGTAAGTCCAAAACATCTTGATACAACAAAAGTTACACAAAGCTTTGTTGGGTTCAAATAGAAGACCAACAATATATCAATGAAGATTGAACAGAGTTTTACCTATAGGGATGAAGTATAATAAGATTGTATTTGATGAAGGAGATCACAAATAGTATCTGCCACAAAACATTTGTCGCATCAATTTGGTATAAGTTGAAAAAAATTATATGACAAATTCTTTTACAAATAAGTTGTATATAAAGAAGATGTTGTACGTGTTCCGTATGAAAGAAGGTACAATTATGAATGAACATCTTAATGAATTTAATAATTATTGCAAATATATTAAATATTGATTAGAAGATTAATGATGAAGAAAAAACTCTACTCCTTATTTGTTTACTTTTTGAATCATATGAGCACTTGACCCCTACTTTGCTTTTTTTTTAAGGCTTTAAATTTTGATGATGTTTCAGCTGTGCTCCTTTCAAATTAGATAACAAAGAAGACTTTGGTTAGTGATTCCTTAGTAGAGAGTTTAGTTGAATGGGTAGATTTGATGAGAAACAATTTGACAAATTACAATCAAACGAAAAGTCTTTGGAAAGAAAGACATTAACAAAAGTTGGATGTACATTTTGTCATCAAAAGGGGCATTAGAAAAAGGATTTTTCAAAGATTTAAGAGAAGATCAATTCTAGTAGGAATGTTGCACATGTTGAGGATGATACATTTTTTGTTTATGTTTTGACTTCTTCATCATTGAGTTGTCAATTTGGTGAGTGGATCTTGGATTTACATTATATTAATTACATGTGACTTAATAAAGATTGGTTCTCCAATCTTGAAGACAGTGACAAGTGATTCAATTTTTATGGGTAATGATAATACCTATAAAATTTAGAGGGATAAGTATAATCCAATTGAAGTTGCATGATGAGCCAATTAAATATTTGATAAAAGTACAATATGAGCAAGATTGGAAAAAATATCATCTCTATTGGTGCAATTAAATCAAAAGGCTTCAAAGTCATCATTGAAGCAAATCTTCTGAAGATTGTGAGAGGCACATCAGTGGTGATGAAGGGAATTATGAAGAATGACTTGTGTTCTTATAGTAAAATACAATTTTAGGTAGAGTTAGCAAGATTGATAAGGATACTACATGTGAGCCCCGATGACAACCAACATTAGTTATGAATAAGGGACCAAGAAATTGATGATCTTTGAGTTTCAAAGATACAGTAGCAAATGTGGACCCAACTATTATAGATGGTATAAGGGGTAGGCATACTACTTATAATGATGTTATTTACAATAAGTACCTGTGGACATGTGGAAATGAGAATATGATGATATAATTAAAGTGATTCTCGCTAAAGTGGAGATTGTTAAATATTGAGTGACTTTAAACCATTCAATACGTGATTCAATTTAGGTATAATTTCCTTATGTACTAAATTGTTTAGTTAATATTGAAAACTTAGTTGGTTTGTTATTTTGAAAACTAGTTAGAATTTGAAAACTAATTATGATTATTTTCTTATATAAACCCTTATCGAGTTATGTAAGAGTTGTCGGTAAGAATTTGAGATTTGTATGAAAACATTTTTGTATTATGAGATTTTGGTAGATTTGATTATAGATTATAATCTATTTGCATTCTCTCATAGAAAATTATTTTTTATCTCTTGTTGATATAGACGATACGTTGAACTACGTTAAATTTATATATTCTTACATGTGAGTTTTTTGTATTTGTTCAGATTCTTAATTATTTAGGTGTGTGTACAACATTGATTTGTTTCCACTTTCACTGTGTAGAACAACTTCATGTATTTATGATCTTTTCTTGGATCTTATAGGCTTTTGATGGGAAGGAAGAAGACTTATGAAATTGAACTAGGACCTTCATTTAAGGGCGCCCATAGTGGGCGCTTATTGTGGGTTGTAGTATGCTCCACAAGCCATTGTAGGCATTTCGGGTAATTCCATGAAGCACACAATGGACTAGTTTTTTTTTTGTTGTTATTATATATTTTATTTTAAGTTTTTCTTTTTGACCTTTTTAAATTTATTAATAAATTTATTAAATAAAAATATTTATAATTAAGCCAGTTTTCCTTTTCATTTATTAAATTTTCAAAAATAAAAGTAATTTTAATAAATTATGTCAGTTTCCTTTTTTTCATTTTAGGATGAAATCAATTTTTTTTTAAATTTTCATTTATTTTAATTAAGTCTACTAAAATAATGAAATCATTATAAAATATTTAATAAATTATGGCAGTGCAATACCAATTTTGAACCAAGAATCCAACTAACTTGACTTATAAGTAAGACATACGTTTGTGTACTAATTTTAGATAAGGGGTGGGTTCTTTGTGCTATGACTTGTGTATTTCTTTGATATACAATTGGCTCTAAGGGTCTTACACTAATGAGGGATCAATGTTTTCTATTTTCAGAGTAATATATTGTATTGGTAATTTAGTAATTTAGTTTAGATAGTTTATTAGTTTTCTTTTGAGGCTATATAAGCTAATTATTTTCTTTTGTAAGATATTGTTTAATTAGTAAAATCAAGTGAAACCATCACATTTTAAAAGTTATCTTCTTCTTTCCTTTGTCTTTACATTGTTAACATGACATTGGAGAGTTTTCTTATCTTTAGCTCTGATTCTATCCATGATGTCACTTGATTCAACTTTAAGGTTTACAAAAAAAATTTAAAAAAAATCATTTTTGCTTCACTAATATTGCTTCTTACAACATTGTTGGCTACTCGTCTACATTGCCAAAAAAGATTGTTTTTTTAAAAAAAAATCTTTTTACCTAATCTACCTTCGTGAACATCGACTTTCCAATCCTTGGCTTCAATCTTAGTTGTTGTGCCATTATCTTTCGCTAATCACCAAGAAAATCACTGAAAACACATCTCTACACCATTATTCAGCCTTATGCCATATCCACTTGCCATTTGCCATATCCACCACTGTGTTTTTAGGTTTGTCATCATCTAAAGGATTAAGCATATTTCGATTTACTTGGTGTCTTGATTTACGTGCTTCATATCTGTAACACCCCAACCCCCGCATCTTTAGGCATTGACAATGGACTAAACCAAACGGCGGATCAGGCCGGTGTTACATTTATAAGTGACACACACTTGACTTTCTTTCTATTTAAATTATTTTATGCCTTGATTGTATTTAACAGAACATAACTTAAATTTAAGAATTTAATAAGGCAATAGTATAGGAAATAACTGAAATTCATAAACTCAATTAATTAAATAA
>JAJIYU010003857.1:0-25657 GCA_030144865.1 Tinospora cordifolia
TTTATTTGCCAAAACCCCTTGATTAAGCCTTAAAAACGGGATTCCCTTTCAATGAAATCAATCCCTTCATTTCTACCACCAAACAACCATCCTAAATCCATCCATACTAGTATCCAAACACACATACAATGAAATGAAAAGGGTTCACCACATTTGGCTTGGTTTTTAGCCAGTAAACCTACAACACAAGCTCTTAAATGGATCTTCATCATTTTGATTTACTAACTATTGATAGATACTCAAGATGATATCAATATCTTAAAGAAAACTCAAAAGAAATCAAAAACTCACCTTCAAATCGTCTTTTGTCGCTTCTCTCCAAATCTCGAGTTGTTTTAGTGAAAAATGAGAAAATCAGAGCTTAAAACGTATATATAGCTCGCACACGGACCGCGGTCGAAAATCGACGGATCTCGGTCCTCAGATAGATTTTTCTTCATGGACTGCGGTCTTCACTTTATGGACTACGGTCATCCCTTTATGGACCGCGGTCGGCTCTTTACGGACCATGTGACCTAGTTTTGTTTTCTGTGATTTTTTTTCACTGATGACCGCGGTCTACAGCGTGTTTTTCCCCTTTTTTTCAGATTTTTCTCACCACGGACCGCGGTCGGACCCATGTGGACCGCGGTCTATGCGTGATTGTTCCCGATTTCGCAATTTTCGCACGTTTCTAACTATCCGAATGTTCTAATTTATTTTATCTTTATTAAATAACATACAATGATCATTAAAACAAGTTTCCAATCATTTTTATATTTATTTTGAATTTTCAAAAATTTATATTGACGTGGACGCATTAGAAGACTTAGGGTGATTACATGCGTGTATAAAAATGTAGCGATAACGATCAAATAAAACATGAATAATGGTATAAATAACCCATGAAATGTTGTATAATGTAGGGATAAATATCGAATAACTAGTTGTTGTAAAAATATAGCAATAGCGATCAAATAATGCGTGAATAATTGTATATATAACCCACGAAATGTGGTATAATGTAGGGATAAAAATCAAATAATGCGCATATAAACATATAGCGATAACGATTGAATAATGCATGTATAAAAATTGTTCTATTAGTCAATATATCTTACGAAAAATGCATGAATAATTAATAGTATAACCTAGGTATACCACGTGAATAATGCGTGTATAAAAAGAACATCTTTCAGTTGCCTTAATGATGCATAAATATATGTATAATGTAAGTATAACATATGAATAAAGCATGAATAATCCAATTGATAACAAATGAATAACGAGCAAATAATAGTAGAATAATGTATGTATAACAAACCAACCGAGAATAATTTTTGAATAGTGGAATAATGTAGGTATCACGACCGAATAATGTAGATATAAATATTGTTCATTTGGTTAATATACCTTATGAATAATGAGTGAATAGTGGTATAATCGAAGTATACTATATGAATAATGCGTGTATAATATTTAATTGTTCAATTGCGTGAATAATGCGTAAATAATGGTATAAGATAGGTAGACCATGTGGATAATGCGTGTATATAAAATGAATAAATTATCTTTAACTTAAGAATAATGTGTGTATAAAACTGAGATCAGTGCTTCATAATTGGTCATTTGTATCATTTTCGAATAAAATCAGTAAAATAAAGTTCACATATGAATAACATTATTCATAGATGATTAAAAAATAAAACAATCTGCCCCAAAAAACAAAATAAAATGACAAAATTCAAATGAAAAATAGTTGAGATTATTATAAATGAACCATAATCGTGTTCAAATGATACAAATCTGGAATATCAAAAATGATATTACACATTGTCCTTGAAAAACTGTGATGCAAGATATGACAACCTTCTTCCATTCTTCACTTCTTTAAGACCCACTACGATTGGATCCTGCAGTCAACATTGAATCGACCTGATTTTTCATCATCACTCTTGGTCCCTTCATTCCGCTTCAATCGACCATGCAAGTATAGATTAACAACCACCCTTTTCCTGTAGCTCACCACATTAAAAATAGGTAAAATTTCCTTTTCGATGGCAAAACATTTAGTAAAATAAAACATGAACATTCCACAATCACAATCATCTTGCTATGGTAGATTATCAACCATTAACACCTTGAATGGATTTTTCCCAGGTCTATCCTTCGGGTCAACTTTCGATTCATAAAATCCAATCATATCGAGATAAAAAGGAAGAATGGTGGAATAAACTTTAACAACCTCCATTGATGCAACATCAACAATAGGAGTACGCAGGGAATTGTATACATATATGCAACCTTCGTAAATGCTGATGCAACTGAGGATCCACTGGAACGCAGCTACAACATTAATAGGGAAAATGACAGAGTCAACATCAGACCACGGAGTGTTGCAGTACACATAGTGCCCTAGCATATACTCCATAATTACCATCTTATCCCCTAACACAGATGCATCATTAACTTTTTTGAATCTTTTATAAACAAACTACAACTTTTGAACGAAAAAGTTGTATGTTGTTGTACATTTGATCTTAATTGATTCTTCATACTTGCTTTTCTTGCGCAAGTAAGAGAACATCACATCTACATGTTGCCAATACAAAATTTCTAACTTACAATAAAAGATTTGGGTCATAAATAAAAATTGTATAAACATGAAACATTCAAAACATAATAAGTATGTTGTTTGTATAACATCTCATTATACTAAAATAATAAACATAACAGAGTTTAAGAACATATTATATTGATGATATTGGTATTATATCAGCATAATATGTATACAAAACAACAGAACATAGTTTAAGAACATGATATATAGGTGAAATTGGTATCATATCAGTATAATATGTGTATACAAATATTGCAAAG
The DNA here is from genome assembly GCA_030144865.1 of Tinospora cordifolia. NCBI lineage: Eukaryota > Viridiplantae > Streptophyta > Magnoliopsida > Ranunculales > Menispermaceae > Tinospora > Tinospora cordifolia. The sequence goes on from JAJIYU010003857.1 coordinate 2,860, forward strand.
TGTACAAAACCCTATATTTTAGTATTATGTTGGTAAATTATCAGTATAATATCTGTAAGCAATAATATAAAGTGCAAAAACTTAAACTTACAAAGGAGGAGATACGCTGGCCCGGGATGACCATTTTGTAAAACCATTCCTTATCAGTGACATTAGCGATTGAAAAATCAAAAACTGGATTCAGATTGTTGTCATGATCATGATATACTTTATTTGACCTAAATAATATGACAAATGTTAATATCAATGTATTATAAATAACAACAATATTCGGATGCAAACTTGATCTCTAAGAAAACTTACTCTAAGCACTTCAACCAACCCTTTTGAATCCACTCGTCAAACTCAGCTACAGCACTACTGTCTATATCTTCAAGCAGAAAGATGTCTAAGGAGGATAGTCATCCCTTCACAATCTCCTTTCCTTTATGTTTATCTTCAGCAAGACGCCTCCCCCTTTTATTAACTGTAGGAGGTGGAAGAAGTGGAGTGTAATCTTCAGTAAAGACGGCTGAAGTCGCAACATTGACGGCCGACTCAATAATTTCATCAATTGTGGTTTCTCGTTTACATTCAACAGGTGCATGATATTTCGATTCATCCTTGTCAACAACCTGGGTCAATAAAATTAAACGAGAAATGTCTTAAAAGCAAATAAATTAAGGACAATTAGATTCATAAAAACTACAAAAGTATAACCTTGAGTTAATAAAAGAATCGTATTCATGATCGTACCAAGATTGATAATTTTTTCTTCCTTCTTTCACCTTCAGTTATTATTGAGTCGGCCTTTAACATGAAAATATATAATATTAATGGATGATGAAAATAAATCTAAATGACAAATCAAAATCCAAATAAAGTGTTCAAAAGTACCTTCCTCTTTTTGTCGCTATCACTAACAATCTCTTGCAATGTCGTTAAACTCTAGCATGCAGCTTCGACATCAATACATTTTTTCATACTAGTAGATTCTTTTTTACTGTCTTTTGCTTTATTTACATCATCTTTTTCAAGACGGTTCTACATGAAAAATGAAAAATTTAGTGAGCTAAATAACATATAATGAGTTGGTATAACATTAATATGCGTAAGCAAACAGTAGATAACAACAAGCATACAGTATATAATATATTATACTCATAGTATAATGTAGGTATATAAATGGTATACTAGTATCATATCATTACTATACTACAATGAAAGTCTAAAATAATTCATTGGTTTTGAAGCTTGGAACATTTATCTTTTGCAATAGGGATTTCAGATAATTAATTTCTTCAAAAATCTTATCGAAATCCTCTTTCAATATTATTTTGATCTCGTTACAACAATCGCACTGCCTTCCAAGTATACTCATGGTTACAACAGACTTATTTATAAGAATATTACCGCCAATAAGTTTATTAATAGGAGGCGGCAAAAGAAATATTGGGGGATCACAAAATCATCGTAATTTGAAAATTGATGTTGGCACCCATCTTGTTCTATAATCAAGCCATCCATGTATGGCTGCATAGCTCATTGGGGCTTGTTACAAAATTTTTGAACTGAAAATAGACAAATATGAGATCATAAGAAATTTGACAATAAAGAATAGTTCAATTATAATATAAAAATTGTGTAGACTATACGATCAAATACATGAAAAATTACCTTATAAACAAACAAATTGTTCAACACCTTCTCCATGCTCTTAAAATTGGGCATGTCAATGCAAGTCTAGTTTAATATACGATGAAATCCATTGATATGTCGAATGGCAAACAAACCATCAATATCAACAAAACACTCATAAAACCAAACTTGTAATGCGGTTAGAAACCCAAGAAGCCTGTACATAATTGGGTATTTGCCCCTCCCAGCTTCTAGCTGGATTGCATCCACTGCAAAATTACCCGTCATGGATTCTATTGTCGTGTCAAAAAGAGCCCTGCCCCAGGGATAATTGTAACACCCATAACTTTGCGGTCATGCCACGTCGTAAGTGAACATGAGATGAATAATAACGAATGAATTAGGATCAAATACAATTTAATTACGGATGCAGAATATGCTTAGAAGTAAATAAATTATTTCATAGCTCACTCGCGCTCGTGCGAAGGCGCGAGTAATGCAAAAATGAAATCTGTTACTTGATCGAAAAATAATAATGCTAATGATAGCATGATAAAACTATAAATTATGTTTTATAGATATGTATAATAGTTGAAATAATTAATTGATGTTTATTATGACTAGTGTAGGAAAGAAAAAATATATAGTGATTGAATTAATAACAATAATAATAATAGCATGCAATATATAAATTTATCACAAGGTTCATACGTTAATTTAAATGGTAACGCACGTATTTATATAGATGTATATGTGTGCGTGTGTATATTGAGAAAAAAAAATAAAAATAAAAATAATAATCATATATATATCATGGTAACCTTATTATAAGTTTTCATATAGATATATATTCAATTACATGATTGGAAAAAAAATGTAAATGATTTGAATTTTAAGAGATTAATATTATATATATATATACATACATACCTTATAAAATATGAGGATGGCTAAAATAAGGAAAAATATAGATATATGAAATTATAATAGGAATTAACTAAGTTAACAGAATCAGAAAATGGAGGGGAGGAGTGTTGGCGTATTGAAGACGCCGGAATAGGAGAAGGAGCTGGAAAATTCGGGGCGTTGTGTAGTCGGTCGAGAGGTATGGAAGAATAAAGAAGTCCCAGGGGTAGCTGCTACTTCTTTGTCGTTGTTGCTGGCTGGGAGCAACAGACAGGGGAGCAAATACTCTGCTGCTGCTACCGTGGAATGAAAGAAGAAGCTGCCACTGGTCGGACTGAAACGGAGAAGAAGAGGGACGGCTGTTGTGTTGCTGCCATTACAATTGGTGTCCGAGCTGCTGCTCCAAGCTGCAACTCCAACTGTTACTGCTGCTGCGTTCAATGGAAATGAGAGGGTGCTCTGTTTTGGTGTAAATTCTGCTGCAACGGACAAGAAGAACAGAAGAGTGAGTGTGCATTAGGTACTAGACCGTGATGGAAAAAATTCAGCAGAACAAAGGAAAGGAGCAAAGAATTGGTGTCGTTGTATCGGCTACATCCATTGCAGCAGCTGCTGCTCTATTATTACTGCTAGCTGAGTAGTATGTGCAGCTGCTGCTGCAATTCGGGAAGAAGTAGCTGAAGAAGAAGACGACCGAAGCAAGCAGAAAAAGAAAGAAGAAGCAGACCGAGGAAGAAGGAAGAAGAACGTTGGGCAGTTCGGTCGTTGGTTCGGTCCATGAAGATGAAGGCTGAGACGTGTGTGCGTAACTTGAATTGAATTGCCTTTGAACTTGTGTTTGCTGGCTGTGGAGCGAAACAGTGGATGACGAAGCTGCTGCCGCTGTGCACACTGCTGCTTGTGGTTGCCGAACAGGGGAGAATGAAACTAGAAATCCTGGTTTCCAGTTGCAGCATGGAGTGAAGAAAGAACGTTGCAGCAGCGTTGCATTGTGGTAGGTTTTGTGATCTGTGCACGTTGCGGTGGAAGATGACGAACAACCGTGCTTTTTTTGTTGGTGAAGAAGGATGAGCAAAGCAGGGGCGATTTGGTTTTGGTGGATGTATGGTGCAACGTGTGTGTGTTGATCATGAAACAAGAACGAAATCTTCTGGTCGTGATGTGTTTTTGGTTGTTGGTTAATTGTTGTTATTGTGCATACTTTCGATGGTGGTGATGATGGAACAAAGAACAGGGAGCTGCTGGAAAACTGAAGTGAAGAACCGTGACCTGTGAACTTGTTGAATGGGGTTCAGTTCTTGCAGCTGCTTATGGATGACCGAATTAAAAGGTGAGGAAATTAATAGATTTTTTTTGTTTTGAAATTAAGTATGTTGCTTGGTAATCAAAGTATAATTAAAGAATACTATAAGATAGTATAGGTAATTTATACATAATAACATGCACTAGTTAGAATTAGAAATTATAAAATGCTAAGATTGAGAAATAAACAAAAATTAATTAACGAATGCACTTCCAATAATTTAAAGTCTTAAATTAAGGGATTGATTAAAACAACTTCAAAAAAAACTTAGAAAATTTATTTAATAATTCAAATTAAATAAAATTAATAATAGATTATTTATTGATTTTTGAAAATAAGGATAAGTTGATTTAACAAAATTAAAGTAATTAATCTTTTAAATTAGGATAAGTTACAACTTAATGAATTAAATTAGTTAAAGACATGAAAAACAAACTTTAGGAGTTTAAAAGTCTTTTTATGCAAAAATAATAGAATCTTAGACCCTGAAACTAAACTTTGAACAATTAGAAGTCTTATTTTGTTCGTAATTAAATTAATTATGATATCAATAAATTATTCAAATTTTAAAGATTAAATCATTAGAAATTGTTTAAGTTTAAGGGTAATTCTATTAAGTGTCTAAGTTTAGATTTATACATGGTATAGTACGGGATTTCGAAGGAAAGCAAGGTTGCCCGGAAGAACGGCAAGACCAGGTGGGTGTGACTTTTTTGCTCATATGTATTATATGGATTTAAGATTTAAAGCATTTGTTTGAATAGTTCTAGGTTGTTAGAATTTTATTAGGAAATTGATTGAAATTGTTTGGTTGATTTGAATGATGTGTGATATATGATGAATCAATTAATTCATGCGCAATTAGTTCATGACATGATCTTGCATTTGAATTTACTTAAATATGGCATGCATGACTACGGGCATATGCATCTAGATCTTATTGTTTACTCATGCATCTTACCATGTAACTTGGATACATAGTTTGAATGATTTTTCTACTGTATTGTATAGTGCTTGATGTAATTGAGACTGTTTGTATAACTAAAATAGATGATGGTTTGTTAAAAATCCACGTACTGGTGCGATTGACGAGCCGCAAGGCGGATCGTAGGTATTCCCACCCGAAGCTGCCTGTGACAGCTCGAAGTCTTCCGGAGACAGTACGAGTCTAGATAAGTACTCTTTCTTGGACTGTGATACTGAGATATGACTGATTTTAGATGGTACCACCTGAGGCCTCTATGATTATGATTAGATTGGATCACAGGGAATACCGAGAGGCATCTCAACCCTCTTCCGGTCTTAGATTTCGACTAAAACAAATGAATGTTTGAACGCCTAATGTTTGAAAGTGTTTGTAATGCTTTGGATTGGGTCTATATAATGCATGTGATGTGTAGGATCGATCCACTGAGCTCTCGAGCTCACTCTTATTCTATTTTTTAGGTACACAAGGATGTAGAGTACTGTAATCTATGTCAGAAGACTCGCACTCTAATTGAACACCTCATGGGGAGGTCGTTTGGGATAAGTGACTTGGAGGTCTTGTTTTATATTTTCTAATGGACTATTTTTATGTAATTATGTTGGTTTTAACTTAGTTGTTTTTATCTTTAATTGACTTTACTTGTTTAACGATTTTGGTTTGAATGAATAGTTTTAAAGTATTTCCGCTGCATTATTGATGGTTTATTTTGAGGAACCCTGTGAACGTCTCGATAAATAAATTTGATTATTTGGTTTTGTATGTGAAATTATCTAGACATCTACTTAAGAACTAAAAGTTCATGAATTTGACTTTGAAGAAAAGATTTTACAGAACAAAACTTAACGTTGCATCTCAATTTTCATCGGGCGACGATCCACACGTGCGGCAACAGGTGAACGGAGGTCCGGTCGAAAATTGGGGTGTTACAAATATGGTATCAGAGCTCTGTATTAAGATATACTGGGTTAGACTTGAGTTCACCGGATGTGATTTTCACTGAACTGTAGATTTTATTAAATATGATTTTCACTGAAATGAATTTTATCAGATTTGTCTTCATCGAAAAATGAATTTTCTTAAATATGATTTTGAAAAAAGGGTAGCACGGGTAGAGATCTAGGTAAGGATGAAGTGATGCTAGAGTACTTGGTGAGTCACAGCTGACGGGGCTCACGTGGCCAAAGCACCAAGCCGGGCCGGGTTATGACTTGAATACTGAAGGTGTTCCCAATAGTTGACTCTTCTTGAAAGGGGTATCCCTGAAGGTTAGTTACTTTTCTAGGAAAAGTACCTCAACAGGTTGAATGTAGTTGCTGATACTCTCAGTAAGAAGTTGAGCAGGAGGGATGAAGTGGGCCAGATGTATCAGCTGATTAGTGACTATAATCTGGGTGTAGCTACAGATGATACACGAGCACATCTGTATGCAGTGACTGGCCAGCCAGACATCTTACGCCAGATCAGATATGAGTAGAAATCTGATGTATGGATTACAGGACTGATAGAGGGCATCAAGGAGGGCAAACACATAGACTTTCGCCTTGACACAGAGGGTGCGTTGAGATTAAGGAACCGACTATGTGTTTCTAGTTTTGGACAGGCCAAAGGAACCCTAATGGATGAGGCACACTTGAATGAGTACACTTTGCATCTAGGGGGCAACAAGATGTACCAGAACTTGAAGAAAACTTTATGGTGGAGAGGCATGAAGAGGGACATTACCAGATATGTCTCCCGGTGTCTGACTTGTCAACAAGTCAAGGCTGAGTACAGGAAACCATCGGGTTTATTACAGCCACTTCCGATTCCTGAATGGAAGTGAGACAGTATACCGATGGATTTTGTTAGCGGCTTGCCGAGAAGTCATAAGGGGGAAGACACCATTTGGGTCATAATAGACTGACTGACTAAGGTGGCACATTTTCTACCTATTCGGTCTACTAATGCAGTGAGTAAGCTGGGAGAGATTTATGTGTGAGATATTGTGCGATTGCATGGTGTTCCCAGTACCATAGTGTCAGACAGAGACTCCAGATTCACGTCTCAATTCTGGCAGAGTCTATAGAAGGAATTGGGGAGCAGATTGACCATGAGCATAGCCTTTCATCCACATACAGATGGGCAGTCAGAGAGAGTCATACAGATATTGGAGGATATGCTGCGAGCATGTGCTCTAGACTTCAAAGGAAATTGGAGTAAGCATCTACACCTTGCTGAATTTGCATATAATAACAGTTACCAGGCAAGCATCAAGATGGCTCCATATGAGGCACTGTACGGCAGACCCTGTAGATCACCATCCTATTGGGTAGAGCTTGAAGACCAGGTACTCACTGGACTCGAGTTAATTGAAGAAATGAGTTTACTGGTAAAACAAATCCAGAGGAGATTAGTTATAGCACAGAGCAGGCAGAAGAGCTATGCGGACAAGAGGAGAAGACCTCAAGAGTTCTAGACTGGTGATTAGGTATTTTTGAAATTCAGCCCACAGAAGGGAATTAGACGGTTTGGAGTGAAGGAGAAGCTAGCACCACGGTACATTGGTCCATTTGAGATCATTAGATGGGTTGGTGCATGCGCTTATGAGCTGGATTTGCCGAATAGATTGTCCTCGGTACATAATGTGTTCCATGTTTCGATGCTCCGGAAGTATAAATCAGACCCATCTCATGTTTTTCATCTGGACGAGATCATACTTCAAGATGATGCTACTTACGAAGAGCCAGCAGTGCAGATCCTTGATCGTAAGGTGCAGAGTCTTAGAACTAAGGACATTCCTTTAGTCAAAGTCCTGTAGAGGCATCATAACCTGGAGGAAGCGACCTGGGAGCTTGAGAGTGAGATGCAGAAGAAATACCCAGATCTCTTCGCCAGGACAGATTGATCGGACACATTGCTCAGGTACTTCTTATTTAAATTTCGAGGACGAAATTTCTTTTAAGAGGGGTAGATTGTAATCACCCTAAGTCTTATAATGCGTCCACGTCAATATAAATTTTTGAAAATTCTAAATAAATATAAAAATGATTGGAAATTTGTTTTTAATGATCATCGTATGTTATTAAATCAAGATAAAATAAATTAGAACATTTGGATAGTTAGAAACGTGCGAGAATCGCAAAATCTGGAAAAAGGGCAAACTACATTGCCGACCGCGGTCCATACAGGCCGACCATGGTCATCAGTGGAAAAATCACGAAACAATCCTAGGTCACATGGGTGACCGCGGTCCGTAAACTGTCGACCGAGGTCCATAAAGGGATGACTGTGGTCCATAAAGTGAAGATCGCGGTCCATGAAGAAAAATCTGTCCGATGACCGAGGTCCATTTGGCTCCGACTGCGGTCCGTGTGCGATCTATATATACTTTTCAAGTCCTAAAGTTGCTCATTTGTCATCCTACAGCTTGGGATTTGGAGAGGAGCAACAAGAGGCGATTGGAAGGTGAGTTTTTTGATTTCCTTTGAGTTTTTCTTTAAGGTTTGATCTTATCTAGAGTAGTTATCAATGGTTAGTAAATCTAAATGATGAAGATCTATTTGAGAGCTTGTGTTGTAGGTTCAGTGGCTAGAAACCAAGCCAAACATGTTGAACACTTTTCTTATCCTTGTGTGTGTGTGTTGGACACTACTGTGGATGATTTGTGATGGTTGTTTAGTTGTGGAATTGAAGGGGTTGATTTCATTGAAGCAAAATCTCATTTTTAAGGCTTGAATCAAGGGGTTTCGGTGAATAAACAATGTAAGCAACCATTCCCTAGCTGGTTTTTATGTTTGAGTGATTTTGGGTGTCCAATACACTAGATTTAAGTGTTAAACTGAAATAGGAATCGCAAGTATGGCATACACATGTGAAATCCCACTATTGGGTGAGAAATTGGGTGTAAATTGTGGTCCACACAAGACCGACCACGATCGATAGGTGCAAATTGTGCTTTTGGAGTGTTTTGTGTACACTCTGAAACATTGAATGATACCAAACCCCTAGAATTAGGTGAAAAGAGTATTAAGAGCCCAAAGTAATGTATCATTACCGTTTAATGATGCAGATTGATGGTATTGGATTGTTGTGCGAGGAGTGACGATCTAGCAATTTTTCGGCATGTACAGGTGGGTTGACTATCTCTTCCTCACTCTTTAGTATTATGCGGATGTAGGATATAGAATATGATTCATGTTTGAATTCCTGTACTTAGTACCATGCTAGGAATGTATGCCTTGGGTAGAATAATTGATATGATATCCTGATGACTAGTTACTCACTTTCTAGTACTAGGATATTATGATTAGCTTGGTGTCTGTTTGCATTTTTTGCTTATGTTAGCATTTTGGATAAGCATGTTTATATGTTACGTGGAGTGAAAACCATGATTGTAAAACTAAAGAACATTAAGGGTTTATTAAGAACTCCACGTACCGGGGCGATGGACGGGCACTGGTACATCACGTAGATGTTATCCGGTTGTGACTGGGACATTATCGTGGGTATCCCCCAACTAGTCCAAACTACGAGCGACCGTATGAGACCCTCGAATTTGGAAAGTCATGAGGATGTTTTCCTTGGTTTCAGTATCTTCTTGGGTCGTGGTCTCAAAGGTAGAATTTTGTTTTATAAAGATGTCGTGCCTGATTGTGTTTAGGACCACAATTGGGATACCGAGGGTGGTTCACTCTTTCGGTTAATTCCTAATATCAGATGGTAAATTCCTGATATTAGAGCGCAACGGATAAACTGACTAAGTGTTTAAAACACCCCTAATGATTTGAAACTGTTTGCATGTTTCGTATGCTCGTTTGTATAATGCTATTGATGTGTAGGGGATATCCACTGGGCTTTCGAGCTCACCCCATTTTTATTTTACAGGTACTCATGAGCCCAACGCTTAGTGAGGATGCAGACCGGAGACTGGAGGATGTATAGAGAGAGTGTGTGTGATATTTTTGTGTTAAACTGTGTCTCTGTTTTGTATAGTTTTTACGATATATATTTTGGATTTGGGCCGGAGGGTCATATATCATATTTTTGTATATGTATCTACATGACTGTTTTACCATCTTGAACATTGTTTTATTTTGACTAATAAATTGACGATTTTTAGATATTGTATGTTAAACAGTGTTCAATGATTTAGAAAGATTTGATCCGAAAAGTGTTTTCGCTACTATTATCTTGATTTCCAGTATGAATATGATTTTGAACATCCGGTGAATTTGATTTGAAACTAATTGCTTGGTGAAGCATTAATAAAATGATTATTTGAAATTAAGAAATGATTTAAACCTCGTGCATAGAGGTTATGGAAAGATGATGATGACTATGGCACGCCTGGTGCCTCAGTGGACCACGCGTCGAGCTTGGAGCCGCGCGACGCCCGATGACGGGGCCTTACATTGACAGATATGATGTCTGGCTGGGGGTCGGGGTGTGACATTGAAATAGCTAAACAATGGACATGGCTTCAAAATAACAAAAGTACAGATGTGGAAATGAGGCATCCGGTTGATTCACTTGCATGGGAAACTATAAATGAAAATCATGAATCTTTTGCATTAGATCCTAGAAATATTAGATTTGGATTGGCTACGGATAGTTTTAATCCATTTCAAGACCTTAGTTTGAGGTATAGTTGCTCGCTAGTAATATTCGTTACATATAACTTGCCTCTATGGTTGTGCATGTTGAAGGATAAATGTTGACATTATTCATTCATGGGCTGAAACAACCAGGAAATGATATAGATATTTACTTAGCACCTTTAACAAACAATTTGAAATTGTTATGGACAAATGAAGTTGACATGCCTGATGTATTTACAAAATAAAAATTCAACTTAAGAACAATCTTAATGTGGACTATAAATGATTTTTATGCTTATGCAAATATGTTTGGGTGGTCAACAAAAGGAAGATTTGCATGTCCTATTTGTCGCTTGGATACTTGCTCTGAATTGTTACATCATAGTTGAAAATTCTCATACATGGGTCATAGAAGATTTTTAGTTCATGGCTATCGATATAGAAAAAAAGAGCTCGGTTTAATGGTAAACAAGAGCTACGAGAAAAACCAAAGTGGTTTATAAGTGAAACAATTCTTGTAGAGGTAGAAAATATTGTAAATGACTGGGGGAAGAATAAAAAAAGGAAGAGAAAGACAAAAGAGGAAAAAAAAACATAGAAGAAGAAGTCAATTTTCTTTGAATTGCCATATTAGAAGGTATGCTTACAAATTTGTGCCATTGTACTTTAAATTCATTTGTTTTGTGAAACATAATATGAATTCATTCTATTTCATAACATATGAAGTAATTAAGTCGAATTTTTGTCGAGCTTGCTTTTACGTCATAATTTGGATGTGATACACATTGAAAAAAATAAATGTGATAGTATTATTCACACAACTCTGGATGTGAAGGCAAATCAAAAAATATACTCAATGCTCGTAAGGATTTGGAATGCATGAATATTAAAACTGAGTTACATGTTGAGAAGCAAGGAGATCGATTATATTTACCTGCTGTAATGCACACTCTTTAAAAAGAAGAGTGTAACACCCTGGGACCTTACGAGCGTGCCATGTCGCGAGCGAATAGATAGAAAAAAAATTGAAATTGATGACGATTGATAGAAATCTTATTCAAACAAAATGTTAGTGGTTTAGATTATTTTATTTCATATATAATAATATTTATGGTGAATGAGATTTAACAGTTAAATTTTTATGGTCGATGAAAATCTTGTTGCGAATAAAATTTAAATTGAAAAAAAAACTTTATCTAAAATAAATAATTTATACATACCATAGAAGTCTTAAAATGAATAAAGAAATTACACTATTAACATATATCTACAAGTTTATAATATGGTGTAATATGGTTGGCAATTGACTACATATATATATTAAAGTTTTTAAATAATTTGATATTGATTTATACTAAAGCTTTAAATAAACAAAATGATTATTATTGATTTCATGATATATATATAATCGGAAGCTTAGAGAAACCGGTAGAAGTTTCGGTTTGGGCGATGCTCGGACCGATAAAGAAGTAGAAGAGAACGAAGCAGGGGAAGAGGTTGCTGTTGTCTTGTTGTTCGTTGCTGGCCGATAGATGGGCGTTGCATTCTGTTGCTGCAACCCGGGAAGAAGAAGAAGAGAAACCAGAAGAAGGGTACGTCACAGCTGTGGTAGCTGCTGCAGTAGTCGAATGAATGAAGAAGAAACCAGGAACTATGTGTTGCTATGGGTGTGCAAATATGGTCCGTGAGCTGCTGCAACGAAGAAGAAGAACAGAGGAATGAAGAGGAATGCCATGCAGAGACAATGAACAGAGCTTGATTGGTCTGTTGCCGTTGCTGTTATTGTTGTTGCTGTTGCTATGGCTGCCGAACGAGGAAGAAGAACCAAAGCAATGCCCTGTTTTGTGATGGCTGCTGCTATGGGGCGTGGGTGCACGAACAGAGGAAGGAGAAAACAGAGGGACTGAGGCAAAGCAGAGCAGCTTACTGCTGCTACTGCTGCTGGTGTCGCCGAACAAGAAGAAATTGAGAACGAAGAGGGCGGTGCTCTGTTTCTGGAAATGGAGAACAACAGCTTGCTATTTAATTTTGGGCGGACTAAAAGGTAAGACGAAGAACATGATTTGGAGCAGAATTGGTTGGATGGTCTGCTACTAATCAACCGTGAAGATGATGAAGGAAGAACAGAGAAAAAAAATAGAGGTCATGATTTCGGTTAGGGGTGTGGTGAATCAAGAACTAGGTGAATTAATTTTCTGGTTTGGTTTCCTGGCTATGGTGGTTGTTGCAGCTGCTGCCGGACGAGCAAGAACAAAGAGGGTGGAGATGATGAAAAACATGAAGCAGCTGGTATGAATCATGAGTGTCGCTGTTTACTGTCCGTTTCCTGCACAAAGAAGAAGACCGTGATGTGTGTGCATGTGTGATGACCGTGAACCACAAATGGAAAACTAGAAAAATTTTGGTGTTGCTGCCTTGGGTCCGTGATGAACAAAAATAGAAGGGTTGCTGGATTTTGGTTTGAGGATTTCAGTTGGGGATTTAATTTCTGGTTTTGGCCGATCGTGAAGCAGAGAAGGGATTAACTGATGGAAACCGAAATGAAGAACATGGATTGACTGATTTTGGTGATGAGGTTGATTTTTCAGATTTAAGCTTGATTTCATCTTGAACTTAGGATTAATTTTCTGGTTGATGTTTGAAGATGAAAATTGTAACAGTACATTTGCTATGGGAATTTATCATTGGACGTTGTTCGCGCGAAGACGGCGATGATCGACCTAGTTTTAGATTCCTCTATGAAAGGTATGAGAATTTAATATTATTTTACTTATTTATTCATGTTATCTTGAGATAAAGATAGTTTAGAATAAATTATTGAAATGATTTAATCTATTTTAAACATTTAGAAAATTCGAAAAGAAAATTCTATAATCTTAGAAACCTAATTTAAAAGATTCTACGGGTAGAATCTTGATTTAATTAGAAATAATTTTTATACAATAGATGCAGACTAATATTGGAGATTTGAAAATTTTAATTATTTTAGTTAGTTAAAAACATGAAAAATAAATCTCTGAGAGCCTTGAAACTTTTATAAAGAAATAATAAAATCTTAGGCCCTGAAACTAAGCTTATAATATTTAGAAGTCTTATTTTGTTCATAATTATATTAATTATGATATTACTAAATTATTTAACTTTTGAAGATGAAGTTATTAGAAGTTGAAAGCTACAAAAAGGCTTGTGAGGAAATTATTAAACTTAAAATTTCAAATCAAGAAAATTTGGAGAATTTAGAAATTATTTTAAATTAGAAGGTATAAAATTACAGAATTACAGAATTTTATTGATTCTTGAATTTCATATTCCACAATTGAGAGTATCGAGTATTTCGACAGAAAGTAAGGAGCCCTGAAGATTGGCGAAATCAAGTGGGCGTGACTTCCTTGCTCATTTGTATCATACGGATTTAAGATTAAAAGCATTTGGTTGAATAATTCTAGGATTATTAGAATTTTATTATAAAATTGATTGAACTTGTTTGACTTGCTTGACTGATGGTGTGATAAATTATTTAAATTGTGCTTCGTTCATCTCTAGCATGCGTTAATAGGGATTCATGCATTTAGATTTCATTATTTACTCATGTGAATAGCCTGCCTGCATTATTTGATTTATTTTCAATGATATGCGTAATGATTGGCATGAACGAAATTGTTTGTAAAACTAAAATAAGACGATGGTCTATTAAGAAATCCACATACTGGTGCGATTGACGAGCCCGAGGTGGATCGAGGTGACATCTCCTAAATGTCACCGCTTGAGATTGTCGAGCCACGAGGCGGATCGTAGGTATTCCCACCCAGAGCTGACTGTGACAGCTCGAAGTTTTTGGGAGACGATACAACGTCGCAATAAGTACTCTCTCTTAGGCTGTGATAGTGATGACATGACTGATTTTAGACGGTTATTGGAAACCTTTGAGATTTGATTAGATCACAGGGAATTACCGAGAGGTATCTCAACCCTCTTCCAGTGTGAGACTATAACTAAAATAAATGAATGTTTGAACACCTAATGTTTGAAAGTGTTTGAAATGTTTTGGATTGGGTCTGTACAATGCATGTAATGTGTAGGATCAATGCACTAAGCTTTCGAGCTCACTTCCACTTTATTTTTGAGGTACACCTGGATGTAGAATATGTTGACTTACGTCAAAAGACTCGCACTCTAATTGGACACCTCATGGGGAGGTCATCCGGGATAGGTGACTTGAAGGTCATGTTTTATTTATTTCACTAGATAGTTTTAATGTAATTACTGTGGTTTCAACATTAGTTTGTTCTATCTTTAAATGACTTTTTTTGTTTAACGATTTGGTTTTAATAATAGTCTTTAAAGTTATTCCGCTACCTTGTTTACAATTTACATTGAGAAATCTGGTGAGTATTTTGAGAAATTCTCTTGATGTTTTTGTTTTAATAAATATTCACCCAGATATTGACATGAGAACCAAATCATTATGAGTTTAGTTTTGAAGAAAAAGATTTTGACAGAACAAAATTTTCAAGTAGCATCTCGATTTTCAATGGGCGACGATCCACACGTGAGGTAACACGTGAATGAAGGTCTGGTTGAAAATTGAGGTGTTACAAAGAGAAACAAATTTTTTTAGGAGATTAGCAAATTTGAAGTTACCTGACAGTTATGGGTCTAACATTAAAAATTGTGTGTCGATTAAAGAATGTAAGATACTTGGCTTAAAATCACATGATTGTCATTTATTAATGCAACAAATTTTGCCTGTTGCTTTTAGAGGAGTTCTACCAAATGGTCTAAGATATGCAATTTCATGACTTTGAAGATTTTTTAATATACTTTGTGATAGGATCGTTGATCGAAATTTATTATTGGACTTGGATGATTCAATAGTCAAAACTTTGTGCATTTTTGAAAGGTTCTTTCCTCCATCTTTTTTTGATATTATGGTTCACTTAACAATTCACTTGATATGAGAAGCTTGTTTGGGTGAACCAGTCTAATATCGATGGATGTATTCATTTGAGAGGTAGAATACATATCATTTTAATGTGTTTAGCTACTTTATTATATATGTATCTTAGTCCATTGCTCACCAAATAATTGAATGTACTAAACTTTGTGGTGTTTTAGATTCATGAAAGTGCTAAAGGGCTATGTTAAGAATCGTGCACGATCAGAGGGTTGTATAGCTGAACTATATCTTGCCAATGAATGTAACATATTTTGTAGCAAATATATTGAGAAAGCACGTGAGGTAGGGATTCAATTAACACGCAATGAAGATGTTGAGAATGAAGATGAAGAAAATGAAATAGAATAGGAGGGCTACCCAATTCTTAGTAAAAAGAAAGTAGTGCTTCCGCCTGATATCTTGGATATTGCTCACTGTTATGTTTTATTAAGTAGTTTAGAAGTTCAACCTTACATAGAGTAAGTATATTGTTCTTATAATCCATATTATAAATTATGAATATCTTAGTGCTTCATTCAAGTTGGAGCTAACTTTATGTTGTTTATTAGAATGTACTTGAATGAACTTCGACATTTAGATAGAAGATTATTAAGGAATGAACATTTGTTGTATAAAAAACACATGGATGCATTTAATAAATGAATTCATGATAAGGTAAACAAGCATTTTTCAACATACATTTCCATTTATCTTAGCAAAGTAGTACTTATTATATTTTTTTCTATATGATCAGATTAAGGAGCTTGTTGGACATAACAATGTTTCTAGTAAGCTAACATGGCTTACACTGGGGCTTAGGGAGCAAATATTATCGTGTCAGGGATATGTAATAAACGGTCTCCATTTTTATACCAAAGATGCAGAGAAATCCCAACAAAATAGTGGTGTTTCAGTTGAAGCAATAACTCTTTGTAAGTCTAGTGCAAAAGATGAATCACAATGATTTGGGGAGGTCACTTATTATGGAGTCTTAAGAGATATCATAATTCTTGATTATCATACATTTCATGTGCCTATTTTTAAATGTGATTGGGCTAATATTGTCAATGGTGTGAAGAAATAAGAAGGATTTACATTAGTCAATCTTCATGAGGGGTAATCTCAATTTGATAAAGATCCATTTATTCTTGCATCACAAGCAAGACAAGTTTTCTATTTTAAAGAAAATGAAACATCTAATTGGTATATCGCTTTGAGAGCACCTCCAAGAGGTTTTCATGAGTCACAAGCATACGAGGAAAGTATAAACTTGACATATGAGCCTATGAATATTTGGAGATGGAAACGTGGAACACTGTGCTAGGATTGACCTAAATGACACTATTTTGTGAATAATGTAAGCATTAACTTCTATACTATAACTGGCTGAATTTTTTCTTGAATTTCTGTCTGAGTTTATATGCTTAGATTGTATATTAAATCCTACTTTTTAATTATGTGATAATTATTTATTGCATCTAAATTAATTAGTTAATTCCTTTTCACTTTGTATCAATAGGTATATTATATCTTCTATAGCCACTATGACAAAAAAGAAGACTTTAAAAGTTGGTGAGTAAGTATTTTATTTTTAGTGATATTCATAATGATGCATTTTTGGTCAAATTATGTGAATATTATAAGACAAATAATTCTATATATATGAATGCATTTTTTTCAAGTCTTCTAAACAAGATGAGAAGAGAGCTAAGAAGCAATGGACAACCATGTTAGCTGCAATAAATCATTCTGAGAATGAAGGTGTGTGATTGTCTAATGAGGACTCCAACTCACCAAGATCATCGCCTAAAATGGAAAGTAGTACAAAAGCAACAGAGAATGATAGCACAACAACAAAGAAGCGTGGACCCACTAGGATGCGTTTGGTTTTGGGACATGCTCCTAGAATGAAAGTTGAGTTCAATGAAAGAGGTCAGCCAGTGTCAACTAATTCTGAGAAGCTATCATCTTACATTGATGTAATTGTGTAAGAGCACATGCCTATAGTAATTAAAGATTGGTATCATGTGGCTCCAAAAATGAAAGAAGAACTTTAGAAGTTAATTGAGGTATGTGTATAATTGAATTATTTATTCAAAAGAGATTCTAATAATTTATTTGTAGAAATTCTTTAATTTATCCTTTTTTGTGCTTATTAGACAAGATTTGTAGTTGACAAGTCTAATAAGGCTATGATATTGCAAAAGATGGGATACAGCTGGAGGCAATACAAGTCTAAAGTTTCTATAACAATTAGAGAAACGATGAAACAAAAAGATAGAAACTTTGTAGACAAATATCTTAAGCCTAACAACGTGATGTCTCCTACAGAGTGGAATACTTTTGTTGAAGAAAGATTATCCGAAGAGTTTCAGATTTGTTGTGTGTTTCTTATATACTTTAAATTTGAATCATCACTTCTTTTTCATTATTATTAATATATTTATTTTATTAGGCAAAAAGCAAAAAGTTTAGTGAAATAAGAACTCGTCAAAAGCTATTGCACACAATGAGTAGGAAGGGCTATGCTCGTTTGGAGCATGAATTGATAATGGTCTTGGAACATACTTCATTTATTTTTTCCTCTTTGTATTTTTACATAAGCATATATGTTGTAAATGTTACTATTTTTCATATTTTAAAAGGAGGCCAATGAAAATTTAGATTCAATTGCAAGAGTAGGTGTATGGACAAAAGGTCATTTGAGAAAGAATGATGAGCCTTTAAATGAAGCAATTCAAGAAGCAATTGTAAGTAAATCATTAAAGCAAATGATATGTAGTTATATATATTGAAATTATATAACAATAGAAAGTTATCAACTTAATTTACTTATTTTTATGTGAATGCAGGAAAATATTAATGAAATTAGTCAATCTACCACCAATTCAGATGAGAGAGATAACTTCAAAGAGGATGTCATTACTAAAGTATTGGGACCTGAGCGTTGTGGGCGAGTTTGAGGAATTAGATTTGGGGCAACACCTTTAAAGGTTGATGCTCAAATTCAAAGTAATGAAAAAGTAAAGGTCTTAGAAAATATAATTCAAGATCAAGCATAAAGGATAAATACTCTTAAAGAAAAATCAAAGAAGATGGATACACTCGAGGAAAGAGTTGAAGCATTGACTATTATGCTCTTAATGCAATCTCAACGGGTGATAACTATGCTTAAAATGTTCGTTGGTTTATTATTTTGCAATTTAATTATTACTTAAATTTATATAGTAAAATATATTTTATGATATAGTTCAATAGCTTCAAAGCCCAAATGGAAGAGACATGAATATGATATATTCAAATGCTCAAACACCACAAGTAAACTATATTTTGAACCCAAATTTGATTATAAACTTTTATTCTTATAATGTTTATATTATCTTTAATTTCTTTAAGTATTATGTAGTCACAAGAAGGTAGCAAGCCCACCCATTAAAAAATGCCTTCTGAGAATGCTAGATGCATATTATTGAATTGGCATCCTGAAATTGAAAGAGACGAAGAAGTTGTAACAGTAGGAAAGATTTTTTCTGCATATTCTAAG
The DNA here is from genome assembly GCA_030144865.1 of Tinospora cordifolia. NCBI lineage: Eukaryota > Viridiplantae > Streptophyta > Magnoliopsida > Ranunculales > Menispermaceae > Tinospora > Tinospora cordifolia. The sequence goes on from JAJIYU010003857.1 coordinate 21,730, forward strand.
GCTAAAGTTCATGGCCTCCCACTAGGCTTTGATTGTTGGAGAGTTTGAGTTGTAAAGGTAGTGAATGAAGATGCTAATTTATATAGACCAACATAAAAAATTCATTATTTGAGTGATGATTGCTTGGCCAAAGAAATACATAAGACTACTATAAATAGGCATGCTTTTATAAATTAATTATTGTGTAAAACTGCAATATTTTGATACATTTCTTCTATGTTAAATGGCATGTTTTATAGAGATTTTTTTGCCACACAAAGGTTTTCTTTATCTTTTGACTTTTTCAAAAGGTTGTTACTCATTATTTTTGTCACACCTTTTTCTTGGACAGTCACCTCCACAACTATCACTGCTGCTACTATTTTTCTTCTTTTCCTCACAGCTACTATTCTTCTTCTTTAGTATAAGGTATCTACTCTTCATTTACATTTCCAACTTTCATCTTTTTCATATTCATGGCTTAAAATGTTTGTTAATTACTATTATAGCTTTTGGTTTATTTTAAACAATGTTGATTTCTATTATAGCTTTTGGTTTAAGATTAATAAACAATGTAAAATTTCATCTCTTTCACGTATGTTTGTTTAAGAAAAATTAATATATAAGCCTAGGTGCCCAATCCCCTAGTGGGGCTAAGTGTTCTATGGATCATGTAAAACTATGCATCGTATCCTTTTTAGTTTTGTTCTTATATGTTTTTGTTAGATATAGAGTTGCTTTAACTATTACAGTTAGCCTATTTTTTAGTACCATTTGAACGTTTGTACCACAGTTAGCCTATTATTGCTAATTCGTTTTTCTCATGCAATCAAGAAAAATGAATACCTTATACAAACACATAGACACACACATATAATGTTCTTCCTATTTAGTCCATTTTTGTCTATATAGCCAAAAATTATAACAGTTATTGGTGAAGTTGCATATTTCATTTCAATAGCAGAGGCTACAACTTTCATTGAAAGTACTTCAAAGAAACAAGAACTATCATTGTAACTTAAAACAAAGAATGAAATTTCCCATGACAACATTGACCTAGGCAAAATAAAACAAATTAACTGTCTTTGTATTTAAACCAACAATATTATTAGCAGAGTAATGCTTGATACACAATATCATACCAAGTGTGACATCAACAGTAGGTTGATCATCAAAGGTTTCATTTGCTTGGGGCAAGGTGTTCATCTATCTAGGGCTGTACCAAGGGGAGTCTACTTTTGTAGTTACCGTAAATATAACAAGATCTCTTACATGAATAATTATACAGTGAAGCAGTATAGAATATTTTATGCAATTGATGAGCTTCTAAATATGAATTTTTGATACTTAGTTCCTACTTTTTTTTTATTTTAATTTCTTGTACACTTAGATCTATTTGCATAATGGACATTTCTTGCATGTTATATTTCTTTTATGTTAATTAAATTTTGTTTCAAGTAGGTCATAGCTTTAATATGTTGCATCCAATTAGATTGAAACTTGAAATTCTAAAACCATCATGCCTATTACATTGTAATTGGATGTTATCTTCAACCTATCTGTGTTTTAGCTTTCTAATGAGTCACACTCATTTTTACGAAACATAATAATCTTTGAAACTCAATATCTATTATTTATTACAGTTAGCCTATTATTTATTACAGTTAGCAATTTTTTGAAATCTTTCATAGTTTGTAATAAAAATTAATTGGTACCATTTGAACATCCTATGTTAAGGTGAAAGAGATAACGTTGACATGTGCCCTCTTGACTATAATGTTGTTCCAATATGAAGACCATTGTCTTCATATTGATGAAGGCCATAATGATGTGTTACCCTCTAAATTACATACTCAAATCGATGGCACAATGACCATTGTCTTATTTACTAATTTGACTCTAATATACCTAGTCACACACACCAACATAAGAAAAAGGATAATAGAGCTTCTTGTCCACGAGAGGGAAAGTATAGCGTAATTCTTGAGCTAATAGGCTAACCTCAAGGGAAAGTACAATGCAATACTTTAGCTCTTATTATGATTTCTTTTTTAAAAATTAATCTAATTAAGTTCATTTTTTTGATGTAGGTATATATAAAGATTGAAACAATGAAGAACTTGAGTTTATATGCTTGGATTGTGTATCAAGATGATACATGATGATCCTTCAAGAAGAATTTTTTGTAATACCCCAGAATTTTGTAAATTAATTTCAAAGATTTTAATAAAATTTTGGGTGCAAATTGTGGGTTGGCACATGAAAAATAAAATATATTAGAGATATAATAAAAATTAAGCAAATAAGACCTTAATTTGATAATTAAATAAAAATTAAGGTTTAGTAGAATTAATTATGAAATTTAAGGAATTGCTTAAGAAATAAATAGAAATAAAGTATATACACATATTGGCTAATATGTGAATGAATAAGGTGTGTGTTAGCATGATAAATGTTAATACTACATATTATGAGAATATGTACATAGAAAAATTTATATAATTAAATAAAAATATAGTGTACATGTATTTATTAAAAATAAACAAAGCATTTTATAAATATTAATTTATAATTACATAAGGTACTATCTGAAAATGAAATATAAAATAAATAAAAATACATGGAAATGAAAAATGTAGATTATTTAATTATTAGCATTATAAATATTAAGAAAATAAAAAAATATCAAATAAATGCAATATTAAATAATTAAAAAGGGAAAGATATTAACAAGTCATCAAAATAGAAAGGAATATACAAGAAAATCAAGTTTTTATCAATTAAGAAGTGTCTAATTGGCAAAATTTCGGATAATAGCAACTTGGAATAGTGATTTTGGTATTAGAAACACGATCCAACGGCCAGAAATCCATCATCCGTAGGATCTGAGATCTCACGATCATGATCAAAGCCCAAAACAGGGCCCAGGAGCACCGAATCACTAAAATCGAACGGTCCAGAATCAATCCATCTGATCTACGGTCCGATTTTGTTTCGTTGATCGCGAAAGTACAGCAATCGAGGAAAATCCAACGGCCAGGATCCATAATCTCGTCCTGATGATCATCGCACACAGAACTCGAGGATAATCAGACGATCGGGATTGAAGGCACAAAACGTAATCGCGAAATCGGACCGCACACGTTCGTCGAGGTCGATCTGGTAGTCCATAGCAAACTCGTTTTCTCTTATCACGACGTGCGTGTCTCAAGGATCATCTGACGGCCCGGACAAGATTCGTTAATGGCGATCACGCTCCAAACGCAATATTTGATGATCATCCGACGACCTAGAAAAGCGCGTTCCATCAATCGCGAACCGAGTACTGCCATCGAGGTTGATTGGACGTTCTAGATCTCACCCGCCTGATCTCAATCGCGAACCCAGTGCTCCGATCGAGGAGATCCAATGGCTGAAGTTCCACCCGCCCGATCTTGATCGGAATGGAATCTCGAGGATGATTCGACGGTTTAGATCCGATGCTCCGAATTAAATAACCGAAAATCCGAATTAAATCAATAAAAATACTTCAAAAATCTGAAAATTGGTTCTTAAAATCTCAAAAATTTCCAAAAAAATCACTTGCTAATCTCTTGTGCTTGGGGGGCACGAAATTTTGAAGGATTGGCAAGTTTCTTACAATAGGAGCACCACAAACTTGCCATTCTATACACTTTTGAAGCCAATATAAACCCCCATGCTCACACTTCAACTCATCCCAAGAAACAAGAGTCGAATTGTCATCTTGTTTTCTAAGCACTCTTCTTGGCTCCCCTTCTTACTTTCTTTTCCCTCTTGTGTGTGAGACGTTCATTGGGTTGGGAATTGGTTTTGGGTAATTCTCTTGGTGTTTGAGCTTTGAGAGCCATTGCTTCAACTTTGGGGAGAAAGCAACACAAGGTAGAAGTGATTTCTCTTACACCCCTTTTTCTTATTCAAAGTTCTAGCA
>JAJIYU010003858.1:0-25734 GCA_030144865.1 Tinospora cordifolia
GAGCAAAAGAAATTTTCAATTCTTGTCTTTAAGATGAATAAAATTGATGGAGTAGAGGGGTTTATAAAGGGCCTTCTTCCAAATAGTGTTTCTATCTTTCCAATGTGGGACTGTCATTTCCTTAATATCTCACCAAATGAGATACTTCATTCATGAATGCATTTCCTTTACACATATACTAATCTATGTATATTACTATCATACTAAACGAAATATTATTTTCTTAAGTACATCTAATTAATACTTTATACACATACTTTTCTATATTAATATCATACTAAAAATATTATTTTCTTATTCAAATAGAGAAGCGTATATTTACCCAACAATTCTATATATCTAATATTAATCATTGCGTATCCCTTTATACTTCTATACTAATTAATTAATTGCATATCAATGACAAATATATATGTATATATATATATATAACTATATAAGTATATGTGCTAATAAAATGTGTTTTAAACTCAAATTTTGGTTATCACATCACTAAAATTTCAGGTATTACACCACATCAGTCCAACTTCAAACTGATGCTTGGGCTAAATTAAGGGTGACAATTTGTGACATGACACAATAACCCGACACAAACACGACACAAAATTAACGGGTTTGGGTCAACACGGAAAACCCAAAAATGACACGTTTAACATGACTATAGATAATTTAAGAGATAAATTATAAAAAATATAATTTAAAATTAATGTATTGATTAATCTATTTATAATATAATCCATTATTATTACTTTAAATATAATTTTTAAAATTTTAATTTTTTTAAAATTTTTTAAATTTTTATTAATATTTTTAATAAAAATATATTTTAAAATTTGATTATAAAAAAGTTAAATGAGTTATAACAGGTACACGATTACGAACACGGTTAAACATGACCCATTTACGACATGACCCATTTATAACACGATGACACGAATTGCCACCCCTAGGCTAAATGTGCATTCAGGGGTGTCTCATTGTGCCGACACATTTTGGAAGGCTCAAGCTTGAGTCTCGTCAAGGAGAAAACCCTGCACCCAGTCAGTGATGGCTAAGGTGGTGACAAGATCGTCATGGTGGGCCTGGGTTGTTACAATGAGACTATGTGTTGACTATCAAAAACTGAACCAGGCAATGGTAAAAAACAAGTACCCTCTACTAAGGATAAATGACGTATTCGATCAATTGACATGAGCCACTCATTTCTTAAAGATTGATCTTCGATCAGGATATCACCAACTGAGAATCCAAGAGCCAAACATATACAAGACGACCTTCAAGACATGATATGGACACTTTGAGTTCATGTTGGTGTCGTTCGACTTGACCAATGCCCCAACAACATTCATTGATTTGATGAACCGAGTGTTTAAATAATACCTCGACTAGTTTCTGGTGGTATTTGTAGATGACATCTTGATCTACTCTAAGTCAAAAGCTAAACACTTAAAACACTTGAGGATTATGTTGGAGACCCTTAGAAGAAACCAATTATATGTCAGGTTCAACAAGTATGAATTCTAGATGAAGACAATCAGGCTCCTTGGCCATGTAGTATCAACAAAAGGTATCTTTATAGATCTAGAGAAGGCGGAAGCTGTCGTAGACTAGAAACAAGCAAAGACAGTTATAAAGATTAGAAGTTTCTTAGGCTTAGTTGAGTAATATCGAAGAATCATCTAAGACTTCTCCAAGTTGGCTGAACCCATGACCAAGTTGACTAGGAAAGGAGTAAATTCAATTGGGATGAAAAGTGTGAACAATCATTCTAAGAACTGAAGAAGATATTGACTATGACCCCCATCTGAATTACTCCTACCCATGGTATTGCATATGTTCTGTATATGGATGTTTCACAGAACGGATTGGATGCAATCTTGATGCAAGATGGAAAGGTTGTTACATATGCCTCAAGACAACTAAAGAACCATGAACAAAACTACCCGAACCATGACTTGGAGCTAGCTGCCATCATGTTTGCCCTAAAGATTTGGAGACATTATCTTTATGGTGATACATTCGACCTATTTTTAGATCATAAGAGTTTGAAATATATCTACTCGCAGAAAGAGTTAAACCTCAAGCAACGGAGATAGATGGAGTTCCTTAAGGACTATGAGTTCTAACTACACTACCATCCAAGGAAGGCTCATGGGTTGGCTGGTGCCTTAAATAGAAAGTTCAAGAAATAGGATGAGGAGAAGGGCCAAATGCACCAATTGATTGAAGAGTTCAGTCTGAGCATAAACATAGATGAGAACCAGGCATATTTTTACAACACGACTTGCCAACAGGATCTTTTACATCAGATCAAGGACGAACAAAGGCAAAACAAGTGGCTCACAAGCCTGATAGAATGAGTTGAACAGGGTAAGCATACAGATTTCATATTAGATGCTAAAAATATCCTAAAACTTGGAGATAGAATTTGTGTGCCTCAAAATGGACAAAGTAAGTAATACATACTAAACGAAGCCTATCTGACCAAGTACACAATGCATCCAAGCGGTGACAAGATGTATCAAAACCTTCAAAAAACCTACTGGAGGCGAGGAATGAAAAAAGATGTAGCTAAGTATGTCTCCAAGTGCCTAACCTGTCAACAAGTGAAAGTAGAACATCAAACACCCTCTAGAATGTTACAACCACTCCCAGTCCTTGAGTAGAAATGGGATAACATTGTCATGGACTTTTTAAGTGGATTACCCTAGAATCTAAAAGGAGAAGATATTGTATGAGTAATTGTGGATCATCTTATTAAGGTAGCTTATTTCTTGCCTATTAGATCCACAGACCAATTTAGTAAGTTGGGAGAACTCTATGTTAAGGAGATAATATTAATCCATGGGGTACCTAAGACCATAGTGTCTGACAGAAACTCTCGATTCACATCACAGTTCTAGCAGAGTCTACAGAAAGATTTGGGTACTAGACTCACCATGAGCATCGCTTTCCATCCTCAAACTGATGATCAATCTGAGAGAGTCATTCAAACACTAGAACACATGCAGAGGTTTTGTGTCCTTGATTTTAAGGGCAACTGGAGTAAGCACCTACACCTGGTAAAGTTTGCCTATAACAACAACTATCAAACAAAATATAAAGATGGCTCCGTATGAAGCTCTTTATAGGAAGTTTTGCAGGTCACCAACCTGTTGGGCCTAACTTGAGAACCACATGCTTACTAGGCCAAACTTGGTAGAAGAGACGAATAACCAAGTCAAACAGATACAGAAGAGGTTGGCCACAAGGTAGAGTAGATAAAAGAGTTATGCGAACAAGAAGAGGAGACCCCTAGAGTTTCAAGTAGGTGATATAGTATTCTTGAGGATAAACCCTCAAAAAGGGATTAAAAGGGTCAGATATAAGGAAAAATTATCGCGTAGATTTATCTGTCCATTTGAGATACTTAGAAGAATTGGAGAATGCACCTATGAGTTGGACTTACTGAATCGAATGTCTTAAATACACAATATGTTCCATGTGTCAATGCTTAGGAAGTATGAATCTGATCCCTCTCACATAATCCATTGGGAGGAGGTAAACATCCAAGACAATGCCACTTATAAAAAAAATGACAGTTAGGATCCTCAATCGCAAAGTATAAAACCTGAAAACAAAGGACATTCCCATGGTCAAAGTTCTTTGAAAATATCATGGGGTAGAAGAAGTTACTTGGGAGCTAGAACAGGAGATGGTGGCTAAGTACCCAGACCTTTTCGCTAGAAACATGTGATTGAACGACTCCCAAATAGATTACTGCAAATTTTGAGGACGAAATTTCTTTTAAGGCGGATAGGTGGTAATACCTTGAAAATTTGTATGAAAATTCAATAAAACAAATTGAGAAAATTGACTTTGAGAATTTTATAGAAATTTGATGCGAATGATTGGTTGACAACAGAAAAAAAAAATTAAAGCAATATACAAAAAAAAAGTGAAATATTGAGATATATATATATATATATAAAGGAATATAGGAACATAGAGATATGGAAACTTTGGATTGAATTTTTTTGGGGAATTTTTGTGCAATTTTAACATGGAAAAGGCTACCAAAAAGAAGAATTAGAAATAAAAAATGATTTTGCACTATGCTACCACGATAACGCGATGAATTTCTCAAAAAAATAGTATAATTGCATAAATCATTACTGCGGTCACCTACTACGGTAACATGACGAAAAATCTAAAAATTTGTGCAAAAAACACTTTGGAAAGCCCCCAAAAAACCCCAAAACCCTACTAACTAATTTCTGTATGTAGGATTGAATGGCGGTTTCCTACACTGAGAACACCCCAAACTTGCAAAATCTCACCCATTTGAAATCTATATAAACTTTGTCTAGGCTCTCATTCTCTTCATCCCAGCAAGAACTGACAAGTCCTTCTTGCTTTCTCTGCCTTCTTCTTGGTATCCCTTTTCTTTCTTGAGCTATTCTAAACAGCAATTGGAGTAGTAGTAACAAAGTGTTGCAAAAATTTTTGAGCTAGCAGTTGGGGAGATCTGAAGGTGATTCAACTAAAGGTTCAATAAGGAGTTTGTTATTCAAGGTGGAGATGATTTTCAACTTTTCCTTTATTATTTTGATTTAAATAAGACTTGCATGTGTTTGGTACCCTGAATATGCATGATTAATTATTATACATGTCATGTAGAATACATATGCTTAGGCTTACATTAATACACATATATGTTATATGATGATATGATCCATGCTATGTTGTTACCATGCTCACATGTGTAATTTCTATTTAAGTTCAGTTTATTTACATAAATGTTATGTTTTTATACTTAATCAAAGATTAATTGAGATTTTAACCACGTATTAGCAGGAGGAAGGATTTCTTCGTGTGTATTCCAACCATGTCGAACCTTTGACTTAAAATTGGGTGTCAGGATTGACTCAAGTGAACCGGCTTTTTAGGAGTGATCCCACTTCACAGGGAAGGAAGTGGGTTTAAGAAAGAATTCTACCAAGGAAACAATACTAAGGATTCCTAAAACTATCTAAGGTAACCTTTTAACTCTATAAAAAACCCAACATGAGCACCTCTATTCTCACTTCTCATGCAAGCATGAGATTCCTTTCTCTCTTTTCTTCTCCTAACCGTCTTCTCATTCTTCTTTCATCTCGTAGCCATCCCACACAACACGCATAGCAACAAGAAGAAGAAGAAACTAGAAAATGGATCACAGTGGGAGTTTAAGCCATAAATCATCTTCTAGATGTTCTACAAGGTAAAACCGACCCCTAATTATTTAATCACATTATGTTCTTCATTCTTTGAAGATTATATTACCTATTAGCAATTTCTAAGATTTGGTTTATTACTAACATCAAAACATAATCCTAGAAGGATTCAAGAAGGTATAACGAACCTATATCTAGTCTCGATACATGGTTCATGGTCTAGAATTTGAGGTATTAGGATGCCAAGGACATAAGAAAACAAGGAATGGGAGAAACATGCACAAATGAATGTTTTTCACACTGATTACCATGTTATTGATCACTGCTATCACAGTACTATAGTTTTTCTCTCCACTATTTTTTGGACCTTAACTCTAGGTACCACGGTGGCGTAATGTCTTTTCTTCATTGCTTCTTGGTTATCGCAATATTGTTATTTGCTTCTTCAATTCTATATTTTGCCATCTGATTATTACGGTACTCTACAGCAGTAATGTATCAGTGCTTCTTTAATTCATTATGGTTACTGCGGGACTATGATAGATCATCTATAATCCTTCTAGTTATCGCGGTAGCGTATGACGGTAATGTTTCCGCCATTTTTCGCTTCTTGTTACTCATTCTGGTTACTATGGTACTCCTTCCTTCCACCGCAGTACACAGAATCAAGAAACACTTAGACTCTTCTCGTATGACATAGTTGCACATTATATGTTATATAGGATAAGGAATCATTAGACTATGGTTTAAAAGTGTTAGAAACTCATGAATCATTAAGAATAATGAATTGATTTTTAATCTTTGCGGTTGAAGATTCAAGGACTTGGAATAACGGTATAAGGACTAGAAGGAACTAAGCATTAAGATGGATATGATTTCCAAATTTTAATCTATTATTTTGAATTAAATAAACTATGCAAGTATACTTGTTAGCTTAGAAATATACTTTGAATTGAATATGCATGTTATGCTTTGAATTGAATATGCATGTTATGCCATGAATAGAGTACGCAGGTTTAGTAATGGCTAGAGTTATATGATTGATGAATGTTGATGCATGAGTCAATCATATGCGTGATATCATGATCAATGTTACATGAATAACCTGCTAACATGCTCAAGATATGATGGAATGATGACTACCATGGTTATAATGCTCACTTGTTTATTATTGAATGATATATCTGACTTTAATTTGTTATTACTGTGATTTGTTATTAAAGAAAGATTACTAAAGATCATAACCACGTAATGATGCGATAATAGATATCATCTTGAGTGTTCCAACTCGGACCTGGCTTGCCGATTATTATTTACTTGATTTATTTTGGATTGGGAGACTAGATTGACCCCACTTCCCAGATTGGTCAATTGGGAGTTTGGTTTTACCCCACTTCATGGATGAGAAGGGTTTGAGCGTTTGGATTGACCTCACTCCCCAGATTTGGAACACTGAGGTAGATTCCTTTCGGTCTAAATATTAACTAATAAACAATTAACTATTTGAATCATCTAATCTATGAAAGTTTTTGACATATGTAGTTTATTTAATTGAAATAATGTTTAAATATTTGAGATGATCCATTGGGGTCTTTGAGTTCACCCCTTCTTGTCTAACATTTCAGGAAACCGGTGATTAGGGGCTACGTGAACAAATGAGAGTTTACCTTAGTTATTTATTTTTTAGAATTTACTAGTTTCATAGTTTTGTTTTAGTCGGGCATGTTGGCCCTCGTTTCCTTTTTAGTTTTAAAGTTGTTTTATTGAATATACTTGAAAGTTCTTATACTTCTTGAAGATTGAAATTAATTTTTAAATCATGGTATCTTAATTGATTTATTTTATCAAAAGGTTTCAAGGTATTTTTATGAAATATGTATGAGTTATAGGGATCAAGAAGTCTCATGGAGTTGGGATAGATACAAAGAAAGAAAGAAAGAGATAAAAGTGGTGTCCCGTCTCTCTGGCCGCCTTGATGATATATTTGTTTTGCATGTGAAGTTAGCGTGCTTGTTATTGTTATTATTTACTTAAGGAAATTTTGGTAATTGTGCATTCCGAAGAGGAACGAGCCACTGTGAGGCTGGGTGTTATAGTGTACATAGGTCAAGTTTCAAGTAAAATAATTATTTTGCCCTTAGGTGGCAAAATTGCTATTTTACTCTTAGTTAGTCAAAATAATCTTATATATATAATTTATCATATATTCATTATTGTGAACTTCTATAAGTCACTTTTTATGTGAATTAACCGTTTTACCTATGGGTGATAAAATTATTATTTTGCACTTGTGTTTAGTTTTCCACAAAAAATGGTGTGAATTTCTGGAAAACCCTATTGTGAGTTTTTCAAAATTTAATTGGACATAAAATGTCTATTTTGCCCTTAGAGGAGTAAAATTACTATTTTATTCATAAAGTTCAACTTGACTTTTAGAGTCTTGGTAATGTGTTTTCAATTTTTCTATGCCCTAAGAATTTTGAATACTATTTTTGAGGCATTTCATCTTATGCTTATTTGTTATTTCATGCGATCTTGTGATTTATAGAATTCATTAACTAAATTCTCCTAAATTAATTTTATTTAATTATTTATTGCAAATTTTTTTAAAAAAATTGGGTGTTACAATTATGACATCAAAGATTGTTTCACCATTTGATAAATAAACTAGTCGTAATGCGGTATTTTCTTACTATGGGTGATGAAAATGAAAACTTCTATTAGGGGTGACAATTCTTATTATTGGGTCATCAACATATCGTATCAAGATATGTATATTACATATATATTGTAAAGTTGAACATAATTCATTTATTAATCGCATCATAATATGTAAACCCTAACATAATACACTAAATAAATGAGTAACTCAAATATAACACATGTAATACATTATTTAAATAAATCATATTCGAGTTGTGTTTAACTTAAAATAACACATTCATTAATGAATCTGAATCAATCTATTTATAACTAATTTAATTGTTGTAGCATGTTTATAACCTATTCTACTTATAACATGCTAAACCTATCTACAATATATTTATCATGCATAAATTTAAATCAACATAGTAATTAAAAGACACAGCTAAATGATCATCAAAACAAATTTTCAAATTGTTTTCCTCAAAACTTATTAAGAAAAATATAAGACGAAATAATTTATTAAAAGTAAGTCAAGTTAGAATATAAATTCCCTCAAAAAAAAGAAAGAAAGAAATTGTGACATCAACATGTTAATTTGAAATTAACATATTCATTATTTTGTCCTTTTATTGTATTAAATAAGTCATTTTTTAGTTTAGCAAGTTAACTTATTTATGATATGAAATTTAGTCATATAATCGTGTTTATTTGAATTTAACCTATTTTGACCTAGACTTGCTTATGTGAAACCTAAACATGTATATTTCATGTTGTGTTCAAGTTGGCTTATCATGTTATAGCATAAATTACCATTCTTATGTTTAACCGATTGGATAAATAAATGCATGTCTATTTTTCACCGATCATTATGTTTGTATGAAAAATTTGTTGTATTAATTGGTTATAAGTTTTGTTGATTGGGGTTTGTATCAATAGATTTCCATATTGATTGTGATTTGCTTGAGCTATATTAACGTTTAGTTAGTTTAGAAACTCAATCGAGGAGAATTTGCGAACGATCTGTTAAATGTTCAATCGATCTGTGTGATAGTATTAGTTGTATAGTAGATTAACATTATTTGTGCATAATTAGTTGCATGAGCATTTATGATATGAATTGCATGTTTCATTGCAGTTGAGAATTATTAAGTGTTGTTTATGACACTTTTACAAGAAAATGATGTCTGAGGAAGGTTTTTAGTGTTTGTGAAGGACAGGGATGAAGCAGAGAAATGATTACAACATAGAGAAGCAAAGAAAGGCTGAAAACATGAAGGAGCAACCAATATATGATCGCGGTAGAGGAACAGATGACCGAGGTAATTGGAAAAAAGCTAGAGAAAAGCAAAGAAAATCATGTCACACTGATTACCACATTAATTAGCACAATGACTGCGGTAACCAAAAGGAAAATTTTGGAATGAAATAGTGACCGAGGTCATTGACCGTAGTCACCAGAATCCAAGAATTTGTGTTTTGATGTGTGTCGAGGATTGCCATGGTCATTGACCACAATAATGCAATCAAATTATATATTTTTTAATTTTGTTTAGGGTTTTTAAGTCGTTTAATATATATAGGATAAGGTATTAGGGTTCAAGGGTTCTGAACTTCAAAAAATAGTTGACTTTGATGGCCAAGAGCAAACGAAAAGCAAGAACAACGAAGAATTGAAGGTTGAAGATCAAAGCTTGAATATGATGTTTTGTATTTTTTATTCTTTGATGTTTGAACTAAATACTATGTCTGGCTAGTCAATTTAAAGTCTAGGACATAAATTTTTATTATAGGATCCTAAGATTCAATATTCAAATTAATTGATTTGTTTATTATTTTGGGTGTTTAATGCTTATTATTTACTGACCATGAACAATATGATCTCAAACTGTTAAACTAACTCGGGAGAGAAGTTTAATGGTTGGACTATCATAATATAGACTTAGATCAATTGATTGACCAGGAGGTCATCGATTGTTTAGGAGGTTGCATGTGATTACTATTTGCAAAGCATTAGATTGTTAACTGTGTGCTTCGAGAGAGGGTATTAGAGAATGAAACTAATAGGTGTTAAGGTGCCTCGAGAGAAGGTTTTGATGATAAGTGCTAGAACCTACATAACTAGGAATTTTATTAATTGGAATATGAATTGAGGTAAGAGCAAGAGAATTTACTATCCTAGATAATTAATCAAAGTAGTTTTCATAACAGAATTTCATTACGTTCAATTGTTTTCAATTCAAATTAGGATTCTAACAAACCAAACTCGCTTAAGAACCTTAATAAAGTGAGTGCTAATACTAGATTGGGATTTAAAACAGTCAAATAGTATCTGTTCGCTGAATGCGATACTCGGTCTCTACCGAATATTATTATTGCGATCCCATTCACTTGCGCGATTGTCAACAGGTAGGTTATTTGCTTTGGACAAACTAATTCTTTACAAAATGAAATGACATTCTATTCCTTTTATTGCTTGCACCTTCCAAAAAAGGGAGGAATGGCCTTGTGTTTATGTTGAGATGGGCCAACCTTGCACTTTGACATTTATCGACCACTAATGAAAACTTTGGAGACACATTGTTTTTTCTTATCTGGTACAAACATTATCATATTGACATGTCTAATGGAATTGCTTCCATCCATATAGCTGCTTTCATCACTCTTTGTTGATGAAGACACCCTTTAGATTTTTGGCCGAAGGCTTTCTTGGATGCTTATCTTCCACAAACTTGGAAGGTTTTTGTGTGGTTGATCCAAAGTCACTCATGATCGAAAGCTCTTGTTGCTCAAGTGTCTTGAGACCATGAGGGCAAGTTTATTTTATTAACATGGGGTCATACAAAAAAAATGTCATACATTAGCACAAAGGAAATCTCTAGCCCTATTCATATTGTTTCCCCTATGATTGACATATATAGTGTAAATTATCTCTTTCTTGAAGTAGAAGAGTATTTGAAAGAGAGAGAGAGAGAGAGAGAGAAAGAGAAGAGTACATGTGTTAGCATCTATGATGCTAGTGGTCATCTTTGGCTAAATGGTTGTGTATTCATTTGTGTATATAAATTCAAAGTCAAATCATCGTCTTCTTGTTTGAACAATCGAATGTTGAACCCATGGAATATGATGGGAGTTTGCTTGTCACTTGAGCAAGAGTTTACATATCATATTGATTAGTTAGTTGGTAGGTTGATTTATCATTCTATTTCTACCTTGAGCTACTGTATCGATGACTTGCCTATCTCACCAACATTTGCAAATTGGTTCCATAGGATAAATGCCACAATATTATATTTCTTTGATTAGTTGAAATTTTCCAATTGGATGAATATAATGTCGATTAGTTTAAAAGTTACCACATGATTTTCATATTTTAAAGATTTCTCGTATTAATAAAACACACATGCATGCACATGTTCCTACTAGATTTTTGTTGACAATTCAAAAATATCTCATCCGAAATAATCTAACACTTATTATTATTTACCAAAATTTATGTTTCCAATTTAAAAGAATCTCATAGAAAATAAATAATTTTAGTTAATGATCTTGTGGTTCAAGTATGCAGAGAATTGTTCCTTTTTTACTTACAAATATGATTCATTTTGCAATATGATAATACTCTAAAATCTGAGTTCAAATTATCTAGTGATTTTCATTTTGTCTATATATAGCTGTCAAAAGAAATCCAAAAGTTGGAAAGATGAGAGTCGCAACTAATTTAAAGAAAGGTATCTAGTTAGTTAAAGTTCTTGTTCTTTTTAGATTTTGATATTTCTTTAAGAGCTTATAATTAAAATAAGGGTTAATAGGCAAGAAAATCCCAACATTTAGTGGTTTTGGTAAAAATATCCTAACTTTTCAATTTTGGCAATAAAGTACCAACCTAAGATTTTTTTTTATCTAATCGTATCTAATAGTTGAAATGAGATTTATTTGGCATACGTGACAATGACCAAGCAGATGACATGGATTTTTTTTGAATGACATGCAACCCTTAAAATAAACATCATATACAACCCACCCAAAAAAATCAAAATAAACAGAAAAAAAAAAAAGAGGAAACCAAAGGTGTGTGCATTTCTTGTCAAAGAAGAGAAAACCAGAGGCTGCGTGCATGCATTTCTTGTCAAAGAAGATGAACCCCCGAGGCTTTTCGTGGTTGCAGGCAACAAAGAAGACAAACCCTTAAGGCTTTTCACGGTTGCAAGCGACGGAGAAGATAAACCCTCTGCTACGTTTGGTGTTCTCTGCATGGTTGCAAGTGATGGAGAGGACAAACCCCCTGCAAAACGCGATATCTCTATGGCTGTGGGTGATGATTGCTGCATGTTGAGCTCTACTTGTAGTTACAGGTGAGAGGAAATTGCTGTGCTAGCTAACCGTGATTATAGAAATACCTGCTGCTTTCCTTGTTCCATTGGACGTAAGTGGGACCTTAGTTTCTATTTGGTTTTGTTGTTTCATATGTAGCTCTTATTGCAGCTACTAACAACAAACAATGTCCATCTAAGGCTGCATTTTGGTTCCAAACTCAGAAATAGTTTTTGAATAGTGGAAGTTTCAAAATTAGTAATGGAAACCATGTTTAGTAAAGTAAAATTCAATTTTTTTTCTTTTAAATTTTTTACCTTTTGTCAAACTTGACAAAGCAATTCTAATATCATGATTTGGGTATTTTGAAAATAGAAAACTTATCTTGAAGTACCTAACTAAAAGTGGCCTAAGGTTTTCAAATCAAATACAAATCTTGAGAATTTTTTGTTTTCTTTTTATACTAATTATGAGTACTACCCTACTTCTATCTAAATAACAGAGAAACATCCCAACCTTTGAATCGACAAATATGAAAATTTCATAATATTATGAGTTTAGACTATCATTGCCAAAAAAAACAAAAAAAAAGGTCGTGGAGTCATAGTCAATTATATTCTTGGTCATTTAGCTTTATAAGTGATTCGTCCAACTTCAATATAAACTAGTTTGTTTTCCTTGATGTTACAATTCAAAATGCCTTAAGTTGTTTGATACTTCCATATTATTGATCAACTTATATTGACTTGCAAAAGAATGTAAGTGGTGTGTCATTGTGGTGAGATTAATTGATCGAAATTAATTAATATCACTTCGAAGGAACAATAATTTATCCTTTAGATGATCCAAGTGATGGTGATTTTGATGTCGACATGGATACCAATGGGAAGAATATAACACCGATATGAAGATAGTAATGAAGATTGTTTTATTATTGAACAAACTTAAAGAATATGGCAATGACAATATCCGATTATGGTGCTAGACTAATATTAGACAATAACACATTTCCAAGAGCAATTATAGCATGTGAAGGATTTGCATCTCAAGTGGGCAAAAGTTTTGAAATGTTAGAAGGGCATGTTGAACCTTATGTATTAGAATGTAAAGACTCTGAACTCGAGGTTTTAACTCCTGAAAGTATAGATGATGAGAGCTGGAGTAGAAAAGGTATGCTAATAGAATTGACTAGAAGCCTCTATCATGATATTTTTTATATTGTCATGTATACAAACTAATACGCATTTCTTACATTTTCACCAGGCCTAAAAAGCAAAGAAGTATAATGTATGTTCCTAATTGCAACCACAAAGAGTTGAATTTCGAAGTTTCAATGCGATTCGCCAATCAACAACAATTTAAGAGAACAGTCCAGAAATTATACAATAGCACGAGGCTTTAACGTAAGATGGGTTGGAAGTAATCAAAAGAGAGTAGAAGTTAGATGTGCAAATGATTGTGGTTGGAGAGCACATGCAAGTAGGCTTGAATCAGAGAACACATTTGTTTTTAGAACAATTAAAGTAGAACATTCTTGTTATAGGGCTATGAGGAATATAAAAGCAAATAATGAATGGTTAGCGGATGAGTTTTTGGAAACCTTTCGACAAAAGCCATTATATTCTATAAATGACATGATGATTAATATAATGGATAAGTATGCTTTAAACATCAGCAAATGGTGTTGTTATAGGGCAAAGAAGAAGGTTATCAATAAGATTATTGGTAGTCTTGAATCACACTATACCAAAGTGAGACCTTTAGTATCAGAGTTGATGAGGATTGACAAGGAGGGTAGTTTTATTTTAGAAATAGAAAGAAATGAGACTTCTTCATGTGCATTGTTCATCAGGTTGTATATATGTTATACTGGTTTAAGGAAAGAGTTTTCCAATGGTTGTAGGCCCATATTATGTCTTAATGGTTGTTTCCTGAAAACTATAGTTGGATGAGCATTATTATTTGTGGTTGGTAGGGATAGGAACAATCTGATGTTTCTTGATGCTTGGGCTATGGTGAGATATGAGAATGAAGACAATTGGTTTTGGTTTTTGAAGAACTTGTTCAATTACTTGGGAGTTGTGGATGGTCTTGGTTTAACATTGATTTCGGACCAATAGAAGGTATCTTAAATCCAATATATTTTTCTTCTTTGATTTATACCACATGTTATATATATAGGATATTTTTTCCAAATACTTGTTGATTGTTTTAACCTTTACCAATGTTTCATATAGGAATTACTGAGTGTTATTCATCAGTTGGTGCCACACACAAAACATAGGACTTGTGTTCTTCACATCTATGCTAATTGGAAAAGACATACAAAGGGAAAGAGTACAAGAACTAGTTTTGGAAGTGTGTTAATGCAAGTTTCAAAGTTGAATTCAAAGAACACATGAGAGTTTTGAAAGAATTGGATCCCCTCAGAAGTGAAGCCTTCATGAATCAAGAGCCACATGTGTTTTATAAGACATTCATTAGAACCTTTTCTAAGTGTGATAATGTTGACAGCAACCTCCCAATAGTTAGTATGTTGTATGAAGTTAGAACTATATTGATGGAGAGAATGAGGGCCAAGGATGATGCCATCAAAAATAGTCAAGATGTTATGGGCCATAGAATTAGGAAAAAAATGGAAACAAACAAGTACAATTCTAGATTTTGCATTCCAAAAGTTGCTTGAGGGGACAAGTTCCAAGTTAAAGTTAGGGACGATGGATTTGCGGTGGACCTTCAATCAATATCTTGCACATGCAGATGTTGGGAGTTGACTGGTATTCCATGTTGCCATGTAGTGTCATGCATTAATTTCTTGAAGGAAGACCTAGTGACACATGTAGACCCATATTTAACCAATGCATTTTATAAAAACGCTTATGAATTCTCTTTGGATCCTATAAATGGACCTAGGATGTGGCCAGAAGTTGAGGGAGACACAATTAAGCCTCCTTCATACAAGAAGATGCCCAGACGACCAATGAAGAACATAAAGAAATCCATAGATGAGATGCAGAGAAATGGGAAGAAAATGCCTAAACATGGGATAATGATGACTTGTGGATTATGTGGCAAATCTGGCCACAACAAGAGGACTTGTAGCAGTAAAGACAAGCTTGACTTTGTTCTAATTGTGGAAAAGCAATCTACAAGCGCCACTTGACATTAATGTTATTTATTGCAAATTAGATTGTTACATTTTATCTTGTTATAACATATTTAAATGGTTATTTAAAGTTACAAGGAAAGAAAGGCAAGCAAGGAAGAATAACATTAATGAAGATGTAAGCCAAACACAAACTTCAATCAACGTAAGTCATCATAATTTGTTTTATTCAAGTTGTTAAGATAGGATTTATGTACTAATATCAAATAATAACAGATTGGTGAACTACCAACTTAAGGGACACAAACATGAGAATCCACCCAAAGTGAGATGCACACTTTGAATATTGTAAGAACACCTTCCATGAATGAAAGTAAGAGAAGGAAGTTCAACAATGAAATGTGACAGATGCAATAGGGTTTTGGAGTTAGGATATTTAGCAAAACAGGCAATATATACATGAGGGTATGTCTTTTATGTATATATATGAAACTTTTCCAAATATTTAGTAATGTCTACACTAATTTAGGGTATTATTTCTAATTAGTGTGTCGCAAGATGCCTGCGAAAACAAATGCGAGATGTTTCTCAAGACCAAGGGCAATAGATTTAGCTGCGTCTGAGTTAACAAGGGGCTAAAAACATGTTAGAGTAAAAATGTCAGAGTGGAAGCCCTCAAGCAAAGAAGGTTCCCACTTCAACCTCGGGGAGTCTTCTAACAACAAGGAACCGGCCGCGTAGTCTCCTAAATGAGCTTCCTTTCACATTTTAAAGGAGCTTTCGTCTATTTTGCATTGGAAGAGTAGTTCAAGTTCAACATCTATGAAGACAATGTGAAGACTAGTTCAATATTCATTGATTTGGCATATGGTGTATATATATGTCGCATTTTTGTAGTTAATTTCTATATACCGTTGACATAACTTCCTCTCAAGAGCTTGATATTAATGGTGTGCCTTTGGATGGGATAGGGTGGTGATAGTGTTTTTTGAGGTAATAGCTAGTAACATGATCATGATTTGGGATGGTCTATGTATATGTAGCTGACGTTTTGTAATGATAGACTTTCTCAAACAAGGAGATTGATCTTCATTTTGTTCAGTAGAAGCTTCTTGAAGAGTAAATTTCTTCCCATTTTATTTCCTCCCAAGAGAAAATCATTGATATAATTAACAAGCCTTTTGAATCATCCTCATCCTACATGACTGAATTCTTTATCTTCCTATTGCCCTCTTCCTTTGACACCAAATTAAATGAAACAAACGACAAATACTAATAGACTTGAATAGAAAAATGATGTCAAGGAAGAGAATAAGCTAAACACCAACTATTTTGCCTTCTATGTAAGACAATATGGATTGTTAATTCAATTTGATTATGCTTCACTAGTGTGTTTAAGTCCATAAGACAAAATGAAAAAGCTGCCACATTTAATTGAACTGATGTTCCACTGTTAGTTAAATTTTCACATGCGTGAAAATTAAAAACTTACAACATTTAAACTAATTTCACAATTCTTGAGGGAAATTTTTTGTGACGGAAAAATAAGAGACAACTAACAATAACAATTAAGATGAGCTTTGTCCTTGTTAATCCTAGCAATGTTAATTTCTTCTTCATGTGCTTGTTGTTTCTGGACAATTTGACACTTTCCATTGTAAGCTTTCCATTTTGACACTCCAATATCAAATTCTTTGCCCTCGCTTCGTCTAACTGGTTTCTTAAAATTCCGCAAATGACTTGCTACCAATTCTACATGTTATACTTTTTCTTTTAGCTTCACAATTTTATAAACAAAGAGAGTGCATATTTCTTTCACATTGATTGATGGAACAGGATCCACCCATCCAAACCAACCACTATCCTCTTTTGTCAGTAAAAAAAAAAAATTAAATAACAATTCATGAGCAAATATAATACTTTCTTTTGTATAACCTTCATATGTAATTAAGACTTACCTTCTAATATTGACATCTTAAGAACTTTCTTCTTGGGTTATCATGAATGAATGATGTGTAACATTTTGCAATCTCATTATGCTAGCAATTATGCCCTCATCTCCCAGCTTGCCTTTTTCTATGTGAAATGTTGACTCAGTTGAAGATGACATTCTAACTTCTACCCAATAAACAAGTTAAATGTCAATCAATCTATCAAGTATAGCAATTTAATGAATGTCATGCAATTCTAAATTTTATATTAGCATCGATTTGGAATACCAATTCTAAATTTAGGCTCCTTTCAGCCTAAACGTGACATGAAAAATCATGAGATAACAAAAGACAAATTATCTAAATTTAACCCCAAAAAAAAAAAGAAGAAAGGAAGACAACACGAGTTTTAACAATACTAGAGTTATATTGATATCCTCAAATAAGAAGAATTTTTACACTAATTACCATAATATTTATATGCTCAAAATGACTGACATTAACTGAAAGAAAAGTAATGATGATGTTCTAAATGGATTCTTACACTAATTACCCGAATAATATCCACATTAAGTTTTTACACTAATTACCACAAAACACACAAACTCTATGACAACATACACATACAAAAGTCTAACATCTTTATATTATTAACCAATTAGTTAAAATCATTAACTTATCATTTGATAGTTAGATCATGAAAAAAAGGCTAGCAATTTGAAAACAAAATCTTCACCAAATTAAGTAGAATAAAAAAAATCTATTGAACTTGGACGAATCACTTATAAAGTTAAACAACTAAGAATATAATTGACTATAACAAAAGGTAAAAATTCAAAAGAAAAAAAATAAATTTTACTTTGTCAAACTTGATTTCCATTACTAATTTTGATACTACTCCTGTTCAAAAATTAAGAAATATTTTTGAGTTTGGGATCAAAATGAAGCCTTAGATGGTCATTGTATGTTGTTAGTAGCTGTAACAAGAGCTAAATATGAAACAAAAAACCAAATAGAAACTAAGTTCCTGCTGACGTCATATGGAACAAGGAGAGCAGCAGATGTTTTTGCAATCTCGGCAAGCTATCATGACAACATGCGTTTCTAAAATCATGGTCAACTACCATGACAACTTCCTTGTCTCCTGCAACCACAAGGAGAGCTTGGCACGCAACAACCACCACCTACAACCACAAAGATCTTGAGGTTTTTGCAAAGGGTTTGCCTTCTCCGTTGCTTGCAACTGCGCAGAGAACATCAAATGCAACTGAAGGTTTGTCTTATCCATCACCTGCAACCACGGAAAGGCTCGAGGGTTTGTCTTCTCCATCGCCGACAACCATGGAAAGCCTTAGGGGCTCCTCTTCTTTGACAAGAAATGCATGCACACAACTTTTGATTTCTTCTTCTTTGACAAGAAACGTACACAACTCTAATTTCCTCTTTTTATTCTTTTTCAATTTCTTTATTTATTTTTTTTTGGGTGAGCTGTATATGATGTTTATTTTAAGGGTTCGATGTCATTAAAAAAATCCATGTCATTTGCTTAGTCACTGCCATGTGTGCCAAATAAAATCCATTTTAAGTATTGGATATAATTTGCTATAAAATTCATAGGTTGATACTTTATTGCCAAAATTGAGAAGTTAGAATATTTTTGCCAAAAGCACCAAATGTTGAGATTTTCTTGCCTATTAACCCTTAAAATAATTGCATAAATTAAATAGATTATTAGATTGGTATCAACAATCACACAATTGCTTTTAAGATTGCATGATTATTTTGTTAGTAATAATCGGTTCAAGATGCAATCTTTTCTCCTCTTGGTTATACAATGTACAAATTATAATTTGATTCTATAAGTCAGTCTTTTATTTTACCATATTGAATTCTTCACTAAATATTTTTGAATTTTATGTGTTACTGTGTCATGTTTTACTACTTGGATTTATTACTTATTGAATTGGTTTATTGCAATATATACCAATTTGCAATTTATCAATTGGTCTATGTTGAGGACAAAATGATTATGCACATTTCTTTTTATATTTATTATATTTAATATTCTATATTGGTTGATATAATTAGAGTCTTTGCTTTAGTTTCACTGTAAAGATACAAATGCCGTAGGATTTATATAAATCATTTACGGTGTGCTTGATTTGCTAAGAAAATTTTTCTTGAGAAAATATTAAATTTTTTAAATTTTGTCAAGAAAATATTGTTGAAATTTTTTTCACGATTATTTAGTTAGACATGAAAAAAATTTAATAAAAATTATTTATAGGTGGTTATTTTTTTAAAAATTAATATTTTTTAAAAAAATTTCTCATGTGCCTCCCATGTGGCGACATGGGGGGCGCAAAAAGGAAAGAGATGGGTGAAGTTTCTTTTGCTTTTGACATAGTGGGCCACCAGTGGGACAATACTTTGATTCATCCCATAACATAAAAGTTCGAAACTCATCCAATTCAAACATCAATTTGATTCACACTCCATATTGTGAGAAATATTTACCATCTGAAAAGAGGTAAAAAATAAAGTCTTTGTCTAAGAGATTTGTTGAGAGATAAATAGTGAACTGGGTTTATGTCATGACCGTAACTCAACTATTGTGCATGTTTCAAAGAATGATTCTATAAATCAACTCAGGTACAACGACGCAATTATCAAGAGTGTGCTCTACCACTGAGCTAATAACCCATCGTGTGGGCCTCTCACTGGTGTCCCGCTATCCCAAAAGTGAGAGAAACTCCATCCCTCTCTTTCTTTTTTGTGCCCCCATGTTGCCAAATGGGAGTGACACGAGAAAAGTTTTTATACATCAATTCAAAAAATAATTATTTATAATTATTTTTTATTAAATTTTCTTATGTCTAACCAAATAATCCTTAAAATTTTTTTTAACAATATTTTGTCAAAGTTTTCTTTTTGTCAAAAATATATATATATATATATATATATATATATATATATATATTTTATTTATTTATTTATTTATTTTTTTTAATTTTCTTAGCAACCAACAAAACGTACTCTTTCAAGAATTAAGGGGAAGTTGGATTGGGCTCCGACCCTCCAGGCCAACCGGATAGTTGTCTGGGGTCTGGGTTTCGGGGGAGCTTAGCGCGCGGAGTTTGCAGTCGTAGTCACAACTGTTACTGTCCCCTTCGCCGCATCATCTTCTTCGAACGCCAAAAACCCTCTCTCTGTCTATTGGAGCACGAAGCTGTCTTTCTTCTTTCTACATGACCGACGACGATCACAATACTCAAGAAGCCAAAGCCAACTCTGGCAACGGCAATGACGATGGCAATGATACCAACTTCTTCGATGTTTACGGGCCCGACGTAAGTTTCGCGCTCTTCCTCTCTGTTGCTCGTTCATTTTTTTTTTTTATTTTTTATTTCTATTGATTTGTTGCACCTTTTGCTTTTCTTATATTTTAGGGTTTGGTTAATCTTCATCTATTCAAAGTTTTTGATTTGTCAGCCCACAGTCCTGTTTCTTTGCTTTTTTGCTGATAAGATTTTCTTGCTAATGAAAAAGAAGTAGAAGATGTGGTGATACCATGGAGAAGACGTTTAGGGCTTGTTATTTGGCATTGGTGCGTTTAACAACCAATGATCGAACAGCCTGAGCTACGACTAACAATGTGATGAAGAACTGAACGAGAAAATTGTTGTATCTATTAGTTTTAAAATTGTATTGTGATAAGATAGGTATTTGGATTTTTTTTTAAAACTCGTTGCACCGATATTTATAAATTTATGAAAAATTATTGATTATTTGTTTGTATTTTCTCCATTTTCTCATCTTGGTGCAGCATCGCAATGATTCACATTTACTTGGCTTATAACTCATTAAAGCTATGTTTGTTGGTTTGAGTGATGCCTCGACAATATTTGGCTTTTACATCATCAAACTTTTTGAAAACATTTGAGACCTTAACTGCCTATTTATATGATGTAGATGCATTGCTTTTGCAATACAAAATTGGGATGGATATGTTGGGACCTCAATGATTAAATTGCAAGATGAACTTTTGAGATGAAGATACATTTTGCATATTATTAATCTGTGGTTGTTAAATTACAATCCCATGAGTTTGTCTTGCAATGTAATAATCAAGGTTTAACGGAAATTGAAAGTCCTGTCTAAAATGTTGGTACTAGAACCATCTTGAATTGTTTATTTTCTTATTGCTAGAATTTTGTATTGCTTGCATATATGTATCATTTTGCATAAGGGCAGTTCTAGATTCTCATAGCATCTATGCAGGCTAAGGTGGAGGTCATTTTTAAAGCTCCAGGAGCAGACTCAACATTGAATCTTCAAGTAGGTTTGGAGGACTATTATAACATTAGAACAGTTAATTGGTCTGTTTAAACTGTTTTAACAAATTTTCCATGGTCAAGCAGGATGTACAAGGACTTGTAACTTGGGTACTCGCTGAAGGTTTCATGCCATCTTGGGTTTTTATCAAAGTAAATATATCTCTTTCTATTGTTTTCTTGTCATGATTTCCTATATTGATTTTGAGCTTCTCTCCTTCTTGCTCTTGCTAATATATACAAGAAGACTTATGTTTCTTTAGATTCATCAAATAATATCAATATGTATTTCATAAATTAATCTTTTTATGACAATGTTATATTTTAGTTTCCTCAGTGACATTTAAAGGATGCCATCATGTTCATCCTCCATATGATATTGAAATTCTTTAAAGATGTTGATGACTGTAAATTTATATATTGTTGTTCTTTCCTCTGATATATTGTAGACATCTTTATGCTTTTTAAAACACCAAATACATCTTTGCATTATGTGCAGAACAAGCCCCTTATACCAAAAGTGGTTTTTCTTTATGTCCCTGGCCTCGATGCTGCACTATACATGGCACATACTAAGCTGCTTCGTGGTCTTAAAAAAATTTGTGGTAGCCCAAGGGCAGTGCTAGCTCTTAGGTAGGTGGTGGAATATTCTATTATTTAGTGTTGAGATAATTTTCCTCTTCATGTACTCTTCATTTTATTGCATTTAAGCATGTTTTAGTTATGCTATATGCTGTTTTTGCTAGTTGTGTATCAGATGAAATGCAGACAATAGATGCACTCCTGACATGCAAGATGAAACGAAAGAGGGATGAGTTCAATTCTGTATTCAGCATGCCTGATCAAACATTGGAACTAGGTTCGTTACATTTTTAGAAGATTATTATTCATTTCCTTGAAAATTAAGGGATCTTTCCTTCCTTGGATTTGGACTTCGGTTTTTTTTTCATCATTAAGGTTGCTCATGAAAGTGGATGGTTTTTTGTTTGATTGTTGTGAATTTGTCCTAAGTTCTTGAAAAATCACCTACAAAAGTACAAATGAGTTTTTTTATGAATGAGAAATAGATGTACAACTTTTAATGAACCTTTTTTTTTTTTGGTTTTATTTTTTATTTTTTATTTTTTAGCCTTTTGTTTTCTAGTAATAGCTATATCTTTCTCAATATTTTTGATTTTGGTGCAGCTGAAGCATCATTCTTGATGTTATATGCATGAACGCCTTTCATTCAACTCACACCGAATAGATATGGACCATCAACTGCTGCATATAGCCAGATAATCACTCTTAACATTTATTAAAATAGATTTCAGAACCCCCATGCGTCCATACAAAGCATTTTGAGGCAATATATTTAGAATGAGACTCTTTTTTGCATTTACATACTGTTACTGAAATTGTCTCAACCAAAATGATGTTCTATCAAATTTCTAGCAAGTTTTAAATATAAGTGATGCATTTGAATACTGTTAATAACAGCCACAAACAAACATTAGGAGAACTAAGAGTTTAACTGCATGATGAAGTTATTACGAATAGTGACTGGAAAGTTAAGCTGTATAAGGCTGCTGTTCTCCAGTCCCATCTATTCTAAACTGACCTAGTTACTGAATTACCAGAGATACTAGATTTTCTTACAGCTCGTAAAATTGTGCTAATCAAGTGAAGCGATGGACTATTAGAGTCCCTTGCTAATTTGAAATTAAAAAAAAAAAAGAGAAAGTACTAAATAGAAAATCATCATGAATAGTGAACTGATTTAAGAACAAATGTTCTGTTTTGTAGTGGTGTGATCCATGTTGTATCTGGAAGGAGAGGAACAATGATAGGCTCATGTTTGGTGTGGGAGAATCCCTATTTGGTATCTTTTTGATTTAAATTGTAAATTGTTTAAGGGTTATAGGTTCAGTGAGTGGTTAAGGGGGTGGTGGAGTTCTATTTTGTCTTAGATTTAGGGGCTTTTGTGTTCTCCACTTTGCCTTTTATTTATACACATAGTGTGTTTAGTTTATTTTTAGGGAAAAGATAGCAGAGTGACTTATTTTACAATTTTACCTTAGAAATGATCTTTAGTTACTCACCTAGACACACGTGCGCACACTCACACACACACTCACGCACACACTCACAAATATTTTCGTAGTTCAAAATTTATGCATCAAATGTGATATAAATTGTGTATATTTGATTGGTATTTTGTACATTATTGACAAGTTTTTAAATAATTAATAATAATTCATCTGAAAATATTAGTAATGATTCATATTTTGACATTCATTTGTAAATAACTGTCATTGGATCATATATTTTAATGATGTTGGAGAACAAGTTTTCTGCGTATGCATTTTATATTAAACAGAATGGAGGTTCTTGTTTGTTTGTTTTTTTTTTTTTTGTTTTTTTTTATTCTGTCGTAAGAGAGGTCATAATGGATAAATAACTTTGAATAAGTTACAGAATGTCAGAATGCTTGAGATTGGGAGAATTGGATAACATACTTGACTTGACTTGAATATGGCGTGAGATGAAGACTAGGGATAACCATTTTATTGAGAGGTTTTAGCTTTTAAATGCTCATCTATTCTTTAGTAATTTTGTGTGTGTGTGTGTGTGTGTGTGTGCGCGCGTGTGCGCATGTGTATTGCATGCCACAAGAACATGAAGTTCTCCTTCTCGTGAAAAGAGAATATTATATGTTGCATTATTATATTTTAGCATTCCCTTTATTATCATGAATAAAACATGAGTTGTCCTTTGTTTCATAGCGTCTGGGTGCATAGACATCCCACACTCTATACAACAATTGAAGGATCTACCCTTTCCCGTCTCTTATTACACACTTACACCAAAACAGATGGAAGATAATGGATATTGTGACACTCAACCAGGTATCTTAAGTAGTGAATATTGGATTTTTTTTTTTTAACATTTAAGAGATTGAATTAACATATCTTCAATTTATATCATTCAGATTTCGTCTCAACTATTTCTGCTCCTTCGGGATCTTCTCCACATGTAATGCTTGCGCTTGATTGTGAGATGGTAAGGATACTTTAAGTCGACGTTGACTTGTTTAAATTATGAATGGGTGCTTACTTATTCTTCACCATCTCATTATCTTGGTTTGAACTACCATGTCCACTCGATTAGACACCATGCACCTGAGGCTTAATCTACCGTATTATCTTCTTCTTCATCAGTTAGATGGTTATAATTGTAATTTGAAACAAAAAATGAACCAAAGTATTAAATACACGTAGGGATTCAGCTTACATAAATAATTTTTTTTGCATAACACAAGGATTTTTGGATATAGTAACAACTCACCAAGTGAGAAACTTCATGGCGTCTTTAAGCTGGTAATCAAGTGCTTTATAGAGCATTATGAACTTCATTGTGGAATAATTTTTCAATTCTTGAAATCCTAGTTTTTGCATCACAACTCAAACCTATCTTTGCATCCTCAAGCGTTACACTCAGACAAAGGATAGATCATGGAAAGAGAACTTTTAAGTCGTTGAGGTTTCTTTCATTTTGTTTTCAAAGATTACCTCAATATAAAGACCGCACCCTACCAATATGGACTTGATGCCATAATTTCAATCTTAAACGACACAATCAATATCTTGAACCGGAAATTTATCAATCTCTATGCCTTTTTGAGAATTTAATTTGATAAAGATTGCTCAATGATCTAAGCTTGCTAAAGATTTATTGAAAGAATCAGTTGTTGGTTCTTCAAATAATAATTGTTTAAAATTGAGTCTCTACACCTTTAACCATATTCGTTATGCTAAAATTGTTTTTTTTTTTGGGTAATTTGGAACATGCTTACAAAAAAAAAAACCAGAAACTAGACATCTGTTTGACAAATCTATGACAAAAACATGTAGGAAACACCATCAAGATAATACTTTATAAAGCGGCTACTATTCCTGGATAGAACTCAGACTGGCTAGGTGAATATATTTATGTAGAATTAAAATATACCTACCACCTCACATTGAAGTTTGGGCATTTCACAGGTAGAAGATCCTCAAGGAGCAGGAATAGTGAAGACAAAATATGAATACAAAAGTTGCTATGTAACACCCCAACCCCCGTATCATTAAGCATTGGACCATCCACCGTTTTTCTTGACAGTGGACTAAACCAAACGGCGGGCCGGGCCGGTGTTACATTACAAGCGATGCACACTTGACTTTCTATTT
>JAJIYU010003859.1:0-25641 GCA_030144865.1 Tinospora cordifolia
TTAGAGTAGTGGGCTAATTTGTCTATAGCGGCTCAGTGAGTAATGTAGTCTAATCTATAACTTGGAACATGAATTCTATAAAATAATAATAATAATAATAATAATAATAATGCAAAATTATAATAATAATGTTATGTATGCATGCACAATAATAATAATGCAAATGAATGCAACAGTCAACAAATTTCAAATCCATAATACAGTCGTACACCTTCCATTTTGAAAACGGTTTTAATGCTGAAAACACATGCCAAAGCTCTCAATAACCTATCAGGCAATAATAAATCCACTCAAGCGGGTGTACCCGACAGTTAGGCATCTTCTCACATCATACCATAGGGATTTGCCAACTCATACCTCATATATGGAGGTCTCAGATCATCAATAGGAGGAGCCAATTAATAGACCTCCACAAAACGTACCCCTAGGTATGACGGCTTCTGGTCTTCAATGTTTTACCACATCCAATACCCTAACTTGCACTCAGACCTCAAGATTCGGTGTACATTTTTATTTAAAAACCTATTTAAAAATTGTAAATGTATTTCAATATGTAATAACATTTCATTTATGAACAAAATAACAAGTTAAGTGATAAATTAAAAAAACACTATTAACAACAGCTCCCAGTGCTCCCTTTCCAACTTGTCGCGTCCTGCTAATGTTTGATCTTGCATGATCAACGGGGTTTTCTTAATATTTACCTAAAATTGGCTCACATCTAACTTTATGATCCTTAATCTATCAAAGGATTGACTTGGTCAATTGTGATCCAGTTATGGATTTAGTCAATTTTTTATCAATACAATTAACTCTAACTAAACCTAACACTCGCTGACTTGTCTAACTGACAGAGTCAACATGATCAACAAGGTCAATCGATGCAACTAAGCCTTTAATATTGAATCGAAATACCAACACCCTATATCGTCAACACGTGTTCCACTTTTGGTATACAATAACCAGTCATTTCATAAATTTGGCGGTTGAATACAGTAAATAAGAAAATTTTAATTATTCCTTATGTTACACATTTTTTCCAATAAATATTTTATAATGTTATAAATGTTGTATGTAAACATTATATGATATTTCTTATTATTTAATATAATATAATTCTATATACATTTTTTGTATATTTATTAATTAATCATCAAATCACATAATTACAAATTTAATATATCAATTGATCTCCAAAAATTCTAATTTGAGTGTCGTTGAGTTCAAAATTTCATTTTGGACATTTTAGTACCCGCCAACAAAAATTTCAATGCTAATAGGTATACTCCCTATTTGTCAACTTTCAATTATCATATAAATTCTTAGGGTCTATCTAGGTACAAATAAATTACATATCTATATTTTACTCGATATATCTATATATATATATATATATATCGTAGTTTTACTCCTAATAAAATTACATTCTAGTTTTGGGTCACACAATTGACTAACACTTTATTGAAAATTATACTAAGAAAGTTATAATTTATAACTTTCTTAACAATTCTGAATTGAAAAGAGGTAAAAATAATTTACCCAAAATGTCAGATCTTCGAAAACGACAACTTCTCTTTTCATCTTCTCTTTCCTTTTTCTTTTTATTTTCTTCTTCCTTCTTTTTTTTTATCTTCTTTTCGTTTTCTCTCCTTTTTTTTTCAATTTGTCTTGGATTTCCTCTTGGATGGAATTATGAGCAAAGAAATGAAATGAGGGATGACTTTATATAGGGTAGTTTGGGTGGGTCCCACCATCATTTATTGAGAAGATAAAGCTCTTGTTGCTCTCATCCTCCAACTCATCCATCTCTTCCTCTTATTTATACATTTAATTATTTTTTTCTTTTTTCACACACTCATCATTGTCATCACACACACAAACACATATATGTATGTATGTATGTATATATAACATTATGTATTTTCATTTAATACACAAATTAATTTATATAATTCTCATAAAATCATGTATTTTTATTTATAATTCATTAATTGGTACATAAAAATATATATCAAGCCTGTTAACTTAATGTCCAAAAATACAAGTTTGCTACAACATTAAAAAAAACATTATATATAATGTTGTATGACATTATGAAATACCTTACTTGGAAAAAAATGTGTAATAAGGGAATAAATAATTTTTCCTATTTAATGTACTACATAGAAAAAATTGTGAAGAGGTTGGTTATTGTATACCAAAAGCGGGACACGTGTTAACAGTATAAGTTTTTAGTATTTAGGTCGATATTAGGGGCTTAATTGCACCATTTGACCTTGTTGACCACATCTGACCCTGTCGATCATTCAAATCAGTGAGTGTTAGGCTTGATTAGAGTTTGACTGTATTGACCAAAATTGAGACCAAATCAATAAATAGACCACAATTGATCAAATCAATCTTTTGATTGACTAAGGACCATAAAGTTAGATTTGAGCCAAGTTTCATGTAGATATTAAGAAATCACCTTAACTACACATAATCAAATGTTAGTGGGATGCAACTAGCCACGAGAAGAGCACCGAGAGGTACGCATCCTTATAAGTAGTGTTTTCTAATTTATTGCGCAAAACTTGTTATTTTGTTCATAAATAGAATGTTGTTACATAATGCAATGCATTTACAATATTTAAATGAGTTTTTAAATGAAAATGTACACCAAATCTCAAGGTCTGAGGCACAGGTTAGGGTATTCGATTTGGTAGAGTATTGAAGACCAGAAGGCGTCATACTTGGGGTACGTGTTGTGTAGGTCTTTCAATTGGCCCAATTGGTGAAGATCTAAAGCCACCATACATGAGGTATGTGTTGACGAATCCTTAGGATATTATATGAGAATACGTTTAATTTTTTGGTAGCCCGCTCGAGTAGATTTCTTATTGCCTTGGAGGCTAGTGAGAGCCTCGGCATATGTTTTCACTATTAAAAGAATTTTCAAAATGAAAGGTGTACGACTGCATTGGGATTAAAAATTTTATTAACTATTGCATCCATTGGCATAATATTATTGTTCATGCATACATAACATTATTTTATGAAATTCTTGTTTTAAGTTATAAGTTAGGCTATATTACTCATTGAACCACATGGACAAATTAGACTTATTACTCTAACATTTCATGTCCTTCTATTGCGGACAAAGGCAAGAGGCTGATCATAACGTAGTGCTATGTTCTTATTTATTTCGGTAAGTTTCTCTATATTGTTCACTATGTCAAGAGTAGAATAAGGTATAAGAAGTGAAGAAAATATTATAAATATTTTGACTTAGATATTTTTGCTACTGCTACATTTAGCATGGCTGCACATAACCTACTTTGGTTTAACTTAAATTTCTATTGCATTTATATGATGTAGTTACTTCCGCATCTCTTATGATTACTCTGATGGTATTGAATATGATGTTGTGAATAAGGCTTAACAGTATTCTAATAAGCTTGGCTTCCCAGTGATTTTGTTAAGACACTATGCCAGTAGATTCGCCCTTCATCCTAAGGAAAGAGTCTCGACACCAATGGTGGCTCCCTTATAAAAATATTTTCCTTTTGCATACCCTAATGTGATTTTACAATGCCATCTTCAATATCTATCTTATTTCCACTTGACTCTCTTTATTATAAACCTACTATATCATCAACATTGATCTCTTAACCTTTTCTCTTTTAATAAAATCCTAAAAATTTTTATTTTCATTTTACTCCATGTCATTCTTTTAGTCTATTTCTCTTTCTCCTATCTTCATATTATACTTACCCAACAAAATTCTTTCAAATTTTATATCAATTTTGAAGATTTTTTTTATCAAGTTTGTAAATTGAGTAGATACTAAGTTTTGTCTCCTTTTCAAATGTACTTGAATTTAATTGTTTATATGTCAAATTTTGCTCATGTGCTTGTAAATTAAAGGTATTTCATGTAACTTTTTGCTAATTGGTTCAATGGTATCCCACCAAACTAAACCCAAATGTCGTTAGGGTTCGTTCAAACCTCTTATTGTTTGAGATTTTTTTTAATTAAAAGTTCCATTAATGGTAGACTAACCTAGTTTGTGTCATTTGTCATTAAGCTAAACGAAGTTTATGCTCATATATCATGAGCTATAATAATATCGATTTGGAAGAGGTTGAGTTTTTAAGAGGAGAAGAATAAGTTAAGGTCAAGAATTGTTAAGACGTATGGAAGAAGATTGAGTGATTTGCGCAAAAGGAGAAAAAGAAAAAGACGGGGTTAAGGTTAGAGTTTTTTGGATGTAGAGAATAAAAGGAATCAATGGAGGAGATTTAGGTTTTTTTTATTTTTTTTAGAAATGGTGGTTTTGGTTTAGAAGGTCATTTTGAATAATTTCTTAACATAAGATAAGTAAGTTATAATTGAATAACGTAGCTATAGAAAATACAGTAGGTGGAGTAACTTTTTGGTACATTCAGTTGCTTTTTTTTTAAATTAAAGAACGAAAACACTGTTTTCTTAATTGTTCATTTTCGTTTCAAATTAGTGTGTAACTCATTATTATTTAGAATTTATATCTCACTCTTGTTAACTGGGATTTTTTTTAATATTACAAAAAATAAATTACTTTTGAAATCTCCTACTCACCAATATTATACTATATTTACCCACCTTTTTACAGTAACTCATCACATGTACACACAAGTTACATTTTTATTTTTTTTAAATTCACGTATAAAAACGTCTTTTCAAAAAATGCCTTCAATAAAAATTCAGTTTACATTTCAAAAGGCGAATTTAGTGTAAATTCTGTTAATATGACTTTTTAAGTCATATACTTATGCAAGAGATATTTTCTCAAACCCAACACTTAAAACACGTCTAAATATCCTCTCTAGACCTTTCATAATCATCGAACCAAAGTTTCAGTACCCTGATCAATTTTTGACCCACCCTCCAAAACCTTAAGTTCATTTTAAATTATAAGACTATTTAAAATAAACTTAATTGATTCGAGACCAATGCGGGGAGTATTTTTTAAACCCAACACTTGAAACAAGTTTAAATATCTTCCATAGACCTTTCAAAATCGTTGAACCCAAGTTTCGATGCCCCAATCAATTTTTGACCCTCCAATCAAAACTTTAAGTTCATTTTGAATTGTAAGACTATTTGAAATGAACTGCATTGGTTCAAGACCTATGCGGGGATTAGTTTTTGGAACCCAACACTTGGTAAACATCTAAATATCTTTCATCGACCCTACGAAGTTGTCAAATCCAGTTTTTAATGTCTTGATCAATTTTTGACCCCTCCTTAGAAACTTTAAGTTCATTTTGAATTATAAGATTATTTGAAATTCTTATAATTTATTATTTTAGGTTTTAAAATGGGACGGTGATTTGTGCTTGCGATATGGTTTGACAAGATTATAGATTGAAGAATTGACAGATGTAACTCTCTTTCTCTGTCGTACACACGCAAAGCTAATCCCATAATCTAGTGGCATGGTCAGGTGACAACATTTTAATATGTTGTATGTCACTTTGCCTGTAACATATGCACCAGGCGCTAATTACCACTCGAAAGTTGACTTTCATAACTGCTAAGTCGTCCCACCTTTCCACCTCCTGAACCATGTTACCACCTTTGCTTCTTCATACTATTTTTATTGTTTCTTCTTCTTTGTCGTCATCTTCCTCTCCACTGAGTTTTAAGTTCCTTTGATATTTTTGTTGATGCAAAGTGCAAATGCTCTTTTGATCAAAGTCTGATAGTCTCTTTTTTAATTTGTTTCATTTTTGTTCTTTGTTTCTTGTTTTCTTTCTTCTAGTTTCTTTAACTTTTCGATGGTGGTTTTATGATTTTCTCGAAACACTTGTTTGATCTAAATTTGAAATAGTGTTGTTTAATCTTTAGTTTGATCAATTTGTGCCATGTTTTCTTTTTCTTGCTTAAGTCCTTTTATTGTCTGTTTTTGATAAGTGATGGGATTTCAAGTAGCGAAGATCCCATTCTTGCTTTTTTAATGTCCAATCCCTTATTTATTGAGTTTGTCTCATGGATCGCACAAAATTTTTTATGAAAATGCTAAAAGTTCATTGGATGTGTGTGTTTTTGGCAAATTAGTTGTATTTCTTGTAGTTTGAATAACATTTTTTTCAAGTTTTTTTTTTTATTTCTAAGTTCCTTTGTTTTTGAACGACTTTAGATGTTTTTCTTGGGGCATTGAAACTTGGGTTCGATGATTCTGGAGGGTCTAAGGGGGATATAGACATGTTTCAAGTGTCAGGTTCAAGAAAATAACCCCCACATAGGTCTCAGATCAATTAAGTTCATTTCAAATAGTCTTATAATTTCAAAATGAACTTAAAGTTCTAAATTGAGGGTCAAAAATTGATCGGGGCATTGAGACTTGGGTTCGATGATTCTAGAAGGTCTATGAAAGATATTTAGACGTGTTTCAAATGTTGGGTTAAAAAATAACCCCCGCATATGTTTCAAACTAATTAAGTTCATTTCAAATTGTCTTATAATTCAAAATGAACTTAAAGTTCCAGAGGGAAGGTAAAAAAATTGGGCTAAAACTTTAGTTTGATGATTTTAGAGGGTATAGGGAGGATATTTAGATATGTTTCGAGTGTTGGGTTTGAGAAAATATCCTTTATATAAGTCTAGCATTTTAAAAATTAGATTAACATAGTTTACATTAAAACTGGGCTTACATTAAGGAAACAACACATT
Source organism: Tinospora cordifolia (assembly GCA_030144865.1). Lineage (NCBI taxonomy): Eukaryota > Viridiplantae > Streptophyta > Magnoliopsida > Ranunculales > Menispermaceae > Tinospora > Tinospora cordifolia. Next base: position 6,694 of record JAJIYU010003859.1, read on the forward strand.
TTCATATGACCCCTTCTATGTAAACTGGGTTTATACTAAAAGTGTCATTTCAAAAGATGCTTTTAATGCAAATTGGGTTCTATAAATGGATTAAAAAAATGTCACCTATGTGTATACGTGATGGGTTACTGTAGAAAGGTGAGTACATGTAGAGTGACAATTTTTCTGTAATATAATTTATTTGTGAATTAAATTTTTTAAAAATAATTTATTTTTTGTAATATTAAAAAAAATCCCCTTATTAGCCATTTTTGTATAATATTATGATAATTTTTCTGTCCCACTTTTAGTTAATGGGATATTGTTAGAGTGACAATTTTTAACATGACATGATAATTCGATTCGAATAAAACACGAACTTAACTAGTTTAAGTTAAAATAAATTGAATACGATTAAATATAACTAAATTTGAATTATAAATAGGTTAACTCGATAAATTTAAAAATAATATATTTAACATGATTAGAAATATTAACTTATATATGTTATTATTATAATAAGTTAATTTAGGATTAATCATTTAATAACACATCAAATATAAATTTTTTAATTTTTTATTTTCTTAAACTTGTCCTAAAAAATACAAAAGTTAAAATATTTTTTAATTTTTTTAATCTTTATTTTCTTGTGCCAATTCGCTAACCTAAAATTCTCGCTCACGGTCTCGCTTTCACGATCTCGCCTTCACCGCTTCACACTGCCCGCTTTCATGGTTTTCAGTTCTGAGTTCTCACCTCAACGGTTCAACTTGCCCTAAATCTCCCACCGTTTCACCTTCTCGAATCAGTCTCTGGCTCTCTCACGATATCACCTTCACGGCTTCACGGAATCACGCCTTCACATATCACCTCACCTCAGTTTCTCTTCTCCTGGAACTCACATCATCCTCTGTTTTTGCAGGTTTGTTCCTTTCTATTTTTTCTTCATCTAGAATGTTTTTCTTGCTCTTGAAAAATCAATGTTTGGTGTTTGCAGGTTGGCTTAGATTCACATTGTTTTTTCTTTTGATTTTTTGATATTGCTCCATCTTTTCTGAAGTAAATCATTTTTGTTTTTTTGCCTTTCGTCATAGTAATCCCTCAGATTCGGATTATAGTTATTCTGATTGTTTAGCGCTTAAATGGCTACTACTTTTGCATTTGTTTATTCTCCTGAAAAACAATTACTTCCTGCACACATTGTTTGACGAAATGTCTAGCGGAATTTCCATTTCACATTTTTTTGCTCAGTCCAAATATTTGTTAACGCTCATAGTTTCTTTTAAGTTCCATTTATTTTTATATTTTCTTTTTTAAACGATTTCTAGTAGATGGGCATCTGAAGAGAGGTTTTAGCATTTGTTTTTGGCTGTTTTGCATTTGTTTGGGTCTAGATTTGGATATATAGAGGTTTTAGGATTCAAATATTATTATTTAAAGTTTGAAGGAGATGTTTTTGGCTGTGTTTGGTTGGTGATCTGGATGCAATTGAAAAACCGTGGTTGGCAAATCATATCTGGAAATAGTTTTCTAAGGTTTTAACAAAAAAATGTAGATGCAACCTTTATAATTAGAAGGCAATGTCTTTGTTTGAGGCATTCTTGAGCAAGATAGAAGTGACTATTAACAACGAGAATATTTGTTGGTAAATAAGGGGCATTTGATCTTTGACCTGCCTAACTATTGGCAACTGAGCAAAACTTTCATTTCTGAAAAAAAAAAAAAAAAGAAACGTTCTCCATAGGAATGGGTGCATTTTGAATCTATTGGTGTTGGCTTTAAATAATGGCTTTCTTATATTAGTTTGATCTTTTACTTTTCTTTTTCTCAAAAAGAATAACAAAGTTATATATATTTTAATTTTAATATGGAAGAGATTTTGATGATTAGAGGAAGTTTTATTTCTGTTTTGCATTTTCTTGATGTATAAATCCTTCTGTTTTAGCATGAAATGGTAGGAGATTTGATCTTCCAATTTCAATGATTGCATGAGATTTGTTCTGTTTTCTAGCTTTTTCTTTCTATCTGGTTGCGTCTTCTGTTCTTGTGTGCGTGCATAATACTAGGTTTTATAGGTTGTATACTTCTGATCATTGAATCTGATTTTGAGTTATCTGTTGCAGTATTTGATTACTCATTTTAGTGATTTTCAATTGGCTTCTCTGGGAAGTTTCTTGCTTCATGAAAGCATCTTCTTCTATCTGAACTTCCCTTTATATTTCTAGAAAGAAAAGGATATTTGAGCAAGTACAAGATTCAGATATTGTATCTTTTTCTTTAACACCTACTGGAGATTTCTTCTGATATTTGATTACGAACTGTTCTGTATTATATATGCATTTGGAATTTCATTCATTATATTTCATTCAAGCAAATAAAATAAAACAAAACATAAGACAATGTAAATGGTCTTAACTCCGAAGATTATGCGGTAAATGTCAATATTGTGTCATTGGGACGATAAAGGGAATAGGACATTGCATGTTATGTGTGTTTTTGTCTGTTGCATTAATATCTTTCTAGTCGTGTTTTCTTCCTCAAGAAAAAAAAAATCAATTTTCTTCTAGACTTTAATCATGTGTGACTTAGAATTAATTTGGAGAAGTGTAGTCCAACTTAGAAAATTTTGTTAAATTTATATTCAGAGAAATTTGGATGACTTCTACCTAAATGTTAGAAAGATTCATGTATTGAACTATGATGAGATTAGTGCTGTTATACATTTAAAACGTAATAAATTATAAAAGATCATGTTTTATATGAGATCTATGATCTCTATGGTGGTTGGATTTATAACAGATTACTTAAAGAATTTGGTTTTGTTGTTATAGCTTATAAAACTAATTAATATATGCACACAATATTACAAATTAATAAATCATTAATAAATAATGTTGATGTGGGATTTTGCACACAATATCACAAACTCACAGCCAAATTCAAAAAAAAAAAAAAAAACCACAATTAAATAAACACAAGTAAATAATAAACGAATAGAAAAAAACCCTAACAATTCTGACGTGTCGCCTTCGTTCCCCCTTCTTTCTTTCATTTTCTCTTATAGGCCGCAGCAAATCACCACCCTTCTCTGCAATTCTGCTCGAAGCTCGCCAGTGCAGTTTTCTCAGCCAACGCAGCAATTATTCTCCCCATCTTGCCTTTGAGCTAGGTCAATTCTTGGTTCTACTTACTTCATTTGTTTGGTTTGTTAGCAGATTGAATGTTGGTTTCATAGAGACAATGTAAGGGCTTTTTTTTGTATTTAGGAATCTGTTTTGTGGTTTCTAGAAAGACTCCAAACATAATGTCGACAATTCTGCGTTTTGTTTCAATTTTTGGAATTCTTTCGATATGTATATAATCTGAGTTGCTGCTGTCCCTTTTTGATAATTTCATTTCATTTGATCACTTCTTATTAATTTTACTTAACTGCAATTGGTTAAGTTCAATTTAGTATATCTATTGGTGGACCATTTTAGTGGAAGGACATAGAAGGAACAAAGTTGCTGAAATGAACAGAGAATGACGAAGACAAAGAATATTTTGTTAGTGAACTCCTCAAACTGATGCATCAGTGAGATTATGCTCTGTTATGTAGCTGCATTTTCCTTTATTAATTAATTGGTGTGTTCATACTTGGTTGTTTTGTTGTTCAAGAAATATATAAAAGTTAGAGAGTTCTTACATAACTGTTTTCTATATTTCCAAAGTCAAAAAACTTACAATGTGATCATGTCGTTCACAAAAATTAAAGAGAAATGCTTAATTTTGGTAGCATACTCTTTTGACTTAGTCTTTGCTTAGTTATTAATGGAGCAATGCTAACCTATATACACAAAATGCAACTCCTAATGCAACACATTGACAACTTTTGGATGGATGTGTGTGCACATGTCAAGGTGTGTGATAAATGATCCAATAATATTTATTTATTTATTTATTTTTGTCCTTCAATATCCCTACTAACCTCTTTTTGGTGTTGGGACTAGTCTGGAGTCTGAGCACTACTAGATGATCCTCCTCAATTGAGATGAATAGTGGGGGTTGAACTTAGTTTGTGCCTTATTTTGAGCTGACAACCTAATAGACTTCCCCGACTTAACACCCATATTAGGAATTACCTGAGCAACCTTAGTTTATGTTATGATTCAGTGATTTTGCATGTTTAGTTGCCCTTTTTGTGGTTAGATTAACATTTCCCTTATTAGTAATGGTTTGCCTTGAATCACATGTTAATTATGTGATGATTCAAAGTGATTTGACAACTTTCAAGAGTATATAAAAGTGTTTGAGTTTCCGAAGCATGTTATTACTAAAAGTTTTAAGTTGATTGCTTTATTTTAAATGGTACTATCCTTAAAAGAAAAATTAAGGTTAGTAAAGAGACGTGATAAACGTCTATATAACAAATTGTCTCAAGACAACAAATGCATATACTTAAATTGTCTTGTTCCTTACGAAAGTTTTGGTTCCCTTAATTTTTTTTGAAGACCTGGTGGTATCCGGGGCCCCTCCCCCGACTAATCCACCAAGGGGCACCAGCGCCCGCCCCAAGGCCCGGACCCGGGAGATAACGAAGCGAGTGGCTGTAGCGAGAATCGAACTCGTGACACTTTGGGAGCACGAGCCCGTCCTGCGCCATCACGCCATCGCCCCGGGGGCTTGGTTCCCTTAATTGAACCAATTGTATATATTGAGACAAGTTCTTGGCCTACCAATATGGGATACAAGTTAGCCACCCTAAAAAGCATTCTCACATATGATGACATTATCTTGACAACAATGCATATTGACTTGGTATTGTTCAAGTACCAACCTTAGACCAATGAGGAGTGATCTGCATATGGTCTATGATGACACAATTCAACATTAATAGATCAGCTCAACGTGTCAAGCTGACGAGATAGCCGTTATTTAGCAAATAACAATGACACAACAAGCATTGCAACATATCCGGGATTCTTCACTAATTATACGACACGATCACAGCAACCATTCTCTATGAAAACCCCCAGACGCTTCATGTGAATGGTACACCATTTCTACCTAGTTTAATACTTACTATATATAGATAACTAACTGGGACATTGGGGAGTCTTTGACTGACACCACTTTACTGTTCCTTATAATAGCCTATTCCGTTTTGCCCTTCCTTTTCAGGTGAATAGTCTTGAAAGCACAAGCCAACATTCAAGGCAGGTTCCAAGTTGTAATATTAATTGTAAAAGATCCTTCCAAAGGTTTGTCTTTTTGATTATTACTGTTGCTGATGCTATTCATTTTTAATGAAAATGATCATGTTTCAGTTGATGGCCTCAGTATACTTGTGAAAAGGCATTAAAAAACATTAGCTATAAAGTATTGGTATATGCAAAAGATCTTTCCTAGTGTTGTTTTTAAGATTTCTCCATTGCTGCTGCTACTGTTTGGTTTCATTGGGAATAATAAAATTCTTGTGAATGCCCTCTATTCTTCTTTGAAAAATGCTTTTGAAGAGAATGCTGTTGCACTGGATAATTATTTATGAAAGATTCTTCCTGAATTTTTCCCACCTGTTTTTTATGACTATGCCATGGCTACTGCTCAGTCTCATTTACAATTCATATGCTTTAGTTGATGCCATGCGTTTGTTGTGAAAATGTTTCAGAAAAAGATTACTAAATTTCTAAAATGCTATGTTGTTGGTTGTTGCCTTGACATTATTGTTAAAGGATTAATCCAAATTGGTTTAAGTGGGAGGCTGTGATCCACAAGATATGTTGACACATCAATTTATTTTATTTTGGTATAGGTTGCTGACTGGGGAATCTGGTGGTTTAGAAACTGTGATCATGGTGTGGTGGAGTAGACATTTAAAGTCCGTGGGTTTTTGTGTTGGAAAGAGGGTGGTACAACAAAAGAATCTAGCCCTTGCAAATTATTCCACTTGCATTTCAAGTTCTTTTGCAGGGTTAGGTGAACTCACGCGATCTGGTTCTCTACTATATTTACACCTCTATTAGCTTTGCTCAAATATCCATAAATAGATACTTTTTTGTTTTTGACGTGTATATTCCTCAAGATTGTAACTTAATGTGGGCTATGGATGCAGAATTTGGTTGCTCTTCACTGATTGTAGACATTTATTTCATGCATCTCAAGATTCTTTACTGTTTTGTTTTAGAATCTCTCTGACTCAGTAACGTTGAATTTCTTTTGCAGGCCATTTTCATTATCCATGTGAAGTATCAAATTATTCTTCTAGATACTCTCTGTGGGCTACTCATCAATATATACAGCAGTTGGTAATTCTATGTTTGAACTTCATATATATACAGCAGTTGGTAATTCTATGTTTGTACTTCATATGATTTATGATGCTTTTTTTTTTCAATATAATTGTTGGAATACAAAATTACAAATCTTGGCCAACATTTATTCTACTTTCTTTATCTCTTCAATCAAAAGCTGCCACATGGTTATAGCATATTTAATTGAATGCCGAACTATACTTTCTTAGTTGCGTCTACTCTTGATGAAATCACATCAAGTTTTTGATCTTTAGTTTGTTGATCTATTATATCCTACCAAATATTTGACCTAAAAATGAATTAATTATACATTTTCTTCATTGAAATAGTTCATATATTAGATTAATTGGGTTGAAGAACTTTCATATTCATTTTTCATTTTGATAGATCTCTGTGATTTATTTTCCGATGATCATCTTAACTGTTAATCTATTGGAAGTAGATTCATGGTCTTGTTTGATATGCTTTTCCCTCTAATTAGGATGGGTGATTTATGTTTTAATGATTGTGGTTATGGTTTGTGGAGATTAATAAACAACAGCTTTATCATAACACTTTCCACTATGTTTCTCTCTCTTTTTTCAATGCATTATTAGTTGTTTTTTTTATCCATAATAATTTGTGTTCTAGTTTGTTTTTATTAATTTTCATGTTGCAGGGAATATCTAGTTCTAGGGAATTGCTTGCAGATTCTGATCCAACACCTATTTCTTCTCCATTGAATCCTGTGTTGGCTCTAGGCAGTGGGAAAATTGAAGACAAAGCTGTGGTTTCTAAACCTTCCAAAGTTCAAGCAGTTTTAAAAAACATAAAACAGGTGCGATGTTAACTTAGGATAGCCTCCTTTACATCGATGAAAAACTGATGTCTCTTTAAGTTCCAAATGTTTCTAGTTGGCAGGTTTTAGGTTTTGCTAAAATATATGTGGACTAAATTTGTTTAGGAGTTTTATATTTTAGAATTGTGATATTTCAAGGATGATGTATATTATATGATTTTAGACATGGTTGTTGCATATAAGAATTCTGAATCAAAGCTATGAATCTTATTATTTGCAACTTGATCAAGAGTATAACAATTTCAATTCTTAGCATGGACTGAAATGCTTCAAAGTCCCATGACAACTCATAATTCTTTTGTATAATCTAACAATTCAAAATTCTTTTTTGCAAAACTTCATATGCTTCTATGAAGGTGAAAATATAGACCAGTGTGTTAGTTTCAGTATAATTATATTTATCATGCCAATCTGAAGAGTATGTAATTATTGAAATTTTGGACAATACGTGTAATTATTAACCTCATTAGAATACTCAATTCAACTTAACAAATCCTTTTACCAACTACATGGGATAAGCTACATGAATTTTCCTCACTTTGTTTATCAAGGGCTAAGTGAACATAAAAGTTACAACTAATTATATTTTTCTTAATTGTCTCTGCCCATGTTAATTTAACTCATCCTTTACCTTTATATTTACTGTGATTTTTAATAGGTTATGATTCTTAACTGATGCACCTAAAAGTCTTCATCTATGTTAATTTAATATCCAAAGAATGATAACTTAATCAATTTCTTTATTCTATTTCTAATTAGGGCTACTTCTATTTCTTGAATATGTTCATTTAAAAATTTCTGTTTCAGTGTTTCACCACATCTATTGTAGCATTTGTATTTTTTGCTATAATTAGTTATTTACTTGTTTTCTAGCCGCCAAATTTTGCTCCCTAAAGCATGACTGGTCTAATAGCAAGTTGTCGTGGAATATTCTCCTTCAACTACAATACAGCGCATTGATCGTGTAAATAGTTTATAAGCACTTCTATAGTTAAGTCATCTTGGTTTAACTCTTTGCTTTTATCTAGGTCCCAGACGTTTTTAAGGACGTATCTTGGCACATTTCATATTTATCTCGTTGTTCTTCCTCTACCATTTGCAAACTTGTGGAAGACACGACGAGGACAAATTGTCGATTCTTGACAAGTCTAGTTTTATTTTGAGAAGATTTTTGTCTTAATTAGGGTTTGTATTGATATTTCTAGCAGGCGTCTACTTTATTTGATTGTCTGTAGATAGTCTCTAATAGGGTGGTAAGGAGATGGACAGTTATAAATTAATAAAGAAATTTCTGCTTTTCTTCTTCTTCCTTTCTTCTTATTTCTCCCTATTTCTTGTTCTTTCCGGTGCTGCATTAAGATGGTGTTAATCTATATTTTCTGCCAAATGACCTTGTTTCCATTTCAAATACAAAATAGGAACTATTATTAATGGATTCACTAGATTCTGATAAATCGTCCCATTTTATGAATTAATGTTCATGTATCTTCATTTGAAATTCACAAATGGATCCCAACTATCAGTTGCTTCTTATTGTAGAGGTAGAGATTCTCAAGGAGTGAATGGGCTCATGTCTCATTCAATGTTGTCAAGGGGCCGCCTAGGCGTTGGGGGGCTTTTCTATAAATTTTTTAAAAATAGGAGGGCTTTTAATTAATTAATTAATTTTTTAGTTTTAACCTAAATCTGATAATTTTGTGCACAAACCTCTCCAAGTCAAACGACTGGTACCAGCTCCGGCGATCATCTCTAAGACTCCGGCGATCATCTCCGACATTCCGGCTAACAACTCCGACGTCTTTTTTGGTGAGCGACTCCGGCAAGTCTCTCCATTTCATTGTGCATCTCTTTCCCTTTCTCTCGACTGTCTCCCTCTCCCTCTCTCTCTTTTTGCATCTTTTTGTCTCTCTTTTTGCGTCCCTCCCTCTTTCTCTACTTCCTTCCTCTCTATCTTTCTGTGTCTCTCTTCTCACTTTCTGCTTGTGTCTCTCTTCTCACTCCTGTCTACATCTCTCTTCTCTCTCTCTATTTACATATCTCTTCTCTCTCTTTTTCTCCGTCTCTCATTCTCTCTCTACGTATCTCCTCTCTCTGTCTCTTCAAGAGAGAGAGAGAGAGAGAGAGAGAGAGAGAGAGAGAGAGAGAGAGAGAGAGAGAGAGAGAGAGAGAGAGCAATTAGTTCTTCTTTTTGGAAGTTTATGAATATGAAGTATGTGAACTTATGATGATCATGAGTTTATCATAATGTATTATCTAATATGTCATTATTTATAATTTTATAATTTATATAGTATTAATTAATTAAGTGTAAATTATAAATAAATAAAATTGTAAAAAAATATTAAACAATTCTTTAGGGAATTGTATGTATATATATTGAGTGAGGGACCAATAAATAAATTAATAATTCTTCAGGGACCTTTAAATAATTATTTTAAGGACCGCCTAGGCCCTGCCTAGTCCTTACCTAGGCTTTGCCTCGCCTTATGGAGGTTTATCGTCTTAAATCGCCTTATTGCCTTGACAACACTGGTCTCATTAGCTTTCAAGTTTGTTGCCATCTGGTCCTTTGACTAGCTTTCATCACCTTCATTAGATTTCTTGAACTCTCTAGATATGATGGCTTGATTAGAGGATTCATTCCATTTCAGCCAATTTTATAATTTAATGAAAAAATAGACCACTAATATTGTGTTAACTTGATATCGGTCTTATGAAATTGCTTGATATAGGATGTATATTCAACACTTAAGTTTTAGAAAAATCACATTGAAGTTTCTTGAAAGAAGAAAATAAATGAGAACAGTAGAAAACAAGAAGGTGACCTATTGATAATATATTATGTAATCACATCCAATTTTGTTCTCACCTTCAAGCTAATTTTACCCAACATTTGGGAATAAGCAAGTTCAATCTTTAGAAATGTATTTGAATTCAACATCTATGCTTGATTTAGTATGATAGATGGTTATTTAATAAATACCATTGGCCATAATTTGATTCTTAGCTACATGTTTTGGAGCTCTAATCTAGTTCTTATGTCACTGTAGTTGTTTCTATTCCAATCAACCTGAAAGCTATAGATGTTGGGTAAGGGCCTTACAATGCATATCAATCTATCATCAATACTCTCTCTCGTGTTTAGCCCCATTCTGCTCGTACATAGCTGGTAGTAATCCTATACACCATTCCAATTCAAAAAAAATGAGGCCTTTATGGTATTCATGGACAGTAGAGAGCTGACCTTCTGTTTTATTGGTTCTGACAACTACCAAGCATATATTGTCCCCAAAAAATGTGATGAAATGATGGTGTGTATTTCTTCAGTTTTGGGACAATGTTGCTGCTATTTAAATTAATGCTACAAAAAAGTTACCTAAGCATTTTGCAGTTACATGGAACCTATTTTTTATTTTTTATTTTTTGAGGCATAATTTAACCTTTAACTTTTCAAAGGTCAGGTCAGTGCCCATTCTAGTAACTTTGGTTCATTTTGTTTGCTATTTACTTTTTTGCATATTCGCGGAAGATAAAGGCATAGTTATGGATTTCACCTGGATATTATATTCTGGTCCAACTGATCATTGGTCATCTGGTGGCTTCAGAGTCCTAAAAAAGTGAACCTGGTTGCGACGTTAGTGCGTGGAATGCGTGTTGAAGATGCTTTATTGCAAATGCAAGTGACAGTGAAACGAGCTGCAAAGACTGTGTATCAGGTAAAGTGATACATTCTCTCTTATTTATGTATTTAGCTGAAGTGCAACATATAAGAAGGCTAAAGTTTATTTCCACTGGTGAGAATCTTTTCTGTTATCTTAGCCATCAAAACGGGATTTTTTTTATTTTTTATTTTTATTTTTTTGGAGAGGAAACAATGAGCATAATTTTATTGAAGGAAAAAAAAATTGTGGTACACTTATCACCAGTTTTAATGTGAGCATTCTGAGAAAATGAAAGCCCTAATCATGTAAGCCTTACTACCATACAACCGCCCTAATTTTAGAACCACCTCATTAAGGGGAATCCCATGTTACTTAGTGATGCTGCCACCTAGCTACATGCTGTAATTTGGTATTTTCCCAGGTGGAATTCACTTCTCAGCCTACAGTGTTGATTTATGTTATTCTGTTCTAACCATAAAGAACCACAACGTAGTGAGGAAAGCTTTGTGAGCAATGTCGTGTTCTTTCCTTGGGAGATGCACAAGGACAAGCAGTCTTCCTCATCTTGTGGATCCCGAAGTCTGTTTTCAGAAAAGATTACCCACCTGTTTCTCAAGTTCTTCGTATACCAGCAATGAACAAAAATGTCTTCAGTCCATTCTCCATGCAAAAGACGTGGGGCATGTGCAGTGTAATATGCATATTGAGGGAAATCTATGCTAAAACATATTTGAATTGTTGAGCGTCTTATGAGCTAGAGCCCACTCAAAGACCTTTACTTTATATGGCAGCTGTGAACCTCAGATCTGAGATTGGACGGAAAAGGGGAGGGTTGAGGGGCTTGTGTGAGATGAGTTAAAAGGGACTTAACATGTGAACTCCTAGCTGTCCAGCTGCCATATTAACTTAGCAGGTATATTCTGCAAGGAAATGTTGCTGAGCTTAGTAATGAGGGAGGTTAGGCCATCAGTTTCCCTATTGGTGAGATGTCTAGAGAAGTTGAAGATCCACCGGGGCATGAGCTGGTTTGTGTTGTGCCAAGGATGCTAGCTATGGAATGTTGAAGGTTTGAGAGCCTGTACAAATGTGGGAACTTATTAGCCTACTTACAATCACCTAGAGTATCCATTATCCGAAAATTTGAACCTTGTGCCATTTCCCATCCTTAGAGAAATGTGGGGAATAACCTGAGGCGGCAGAGATGCTATGAACTTCCCAAGGCTCCTAAAGGTAGATTTATTCCTCTTTCTTCCGCACTTCCATCCAGCTCCATTTTGCCATGTCTACTTAAGATGATTTCAACCCACTGTTATTCAAAGAAGTGCCAAATCCATTTGCCACACAGCTGCACATTGTGCAGACACATATTCTCGCTGCCTAAACCCCCATTCTCCGCTGTCCTCTGTACCATGCTCCCACTTGACCAAGGAATGGCTTTTGTTACCTGTTTTTACTCCTCAGAAGAGGGATTTGAGTAATCTTTCCAGATGATTTACCAGAGTAAGGGACTGGAAAGAGAGACATATAAAGTAGGTTGGAATGATGTCCGAGACTGATCTAGTTAAAGCCAACCTACCCTCCTTTTGAGAGAAAAGCCCTCTTCCAACCAGCTAATCTTTTTGCCATCTTAGTTAAAACTGGCTCAAAATGGGATCTTACTCTTTTTGCCTTGAATGTTTTTCAGTTATTGAGCCAACTCTATGTACTTTGGCAGAAAGCTTTATTGATTGGAGTTTGTAGGCATACTGAATATCTGTTCATTTCAAAGAGAATAAAAAATTCACACAGAAAAAAAGGATAAGCACGAGTTGAAGTTAAGACGAAAACTGGAAAGAACTAAGTGACATTTTTTCTCAAGACGATATACATTTTTAACCCTTTTTGTTTTTTAAAGACACATACATGCATACAGTGTTGGTGAATTTGATGATTTCTTTGGCTGATTAAGGTCATACACTCAGCCCGTGCAAATGCAACACACAATCATGGATTGGACCCAGATCGTCTCCTTATTGGTAATCAACAATATTTTTCTTTGGAATCCTTTTATTCGCTGGCTCTGTTCCTTTAGTTCTCGTACTCCATTGGAATATCTGTTCCTTGCCTACAAACATACACTTTTCTCTATTTCCCTGAGCAGCGGAGGCATTTGTAGGAAAGGGCTTCTTCAAAAAGAGAATTTCATACCATGCAAAAGGTAAATGTGGTATAAAAGTAAGGCCTGAATGCAGATTGACAGTGGTGGTAAGAGAGATGACCCCAGAAGAAGAGGCTGAGCTAGCAAGGCTAAGAGTAAGCAAGTTCAAGAAGCTCACAAAACGTGAAAAGAGACTTGTCCCGCATCAGCTTATTGAGACTACCCCAGTATGGAGCCGCAAAAGCAGGACGAATGGTCAGGGAGCCAGTGCAGCAGCAGCTTAAATCTTCCGGAGTAAGAAAATAACAAGAACTTTGTAGATGCAGCATTTTTGCAGCAGGTGAGAATCCTTTGCAATTCTGGTTGTGGGTTTTGTAGTTAATTGTACTTTGATTTATATTATAGAGATTGCTTTTGTACCGGACTGAACTTGCTCCGTTCAACATAGTTAAAGCTGGTGGAAAATGTCTGGATTCAAAAAAGTCATGATTTGGACTTTTTTATTTGTTTTGTTGTGTGTCTGAAAAATTGACAATACAAACGAAAAGAAATAAAATTATAAATGTTTGATTTGCCATGATCAGGTACTAGCTTTTTCAGTTCTTCATTCAGAAATCATTTTTATATTTGGAGAACTATAAATAATATTATTTCGATTAAAGCAAGATCTGTGCTAATCAAGCTCTAAATCCTAAATAATAATCAATTAATAATTCAATTTCTTATTTAGTTGACCAAACAAAACCGCGCATAAATATAACTTTTGTTATATGTAAACCAAAATAATTATTTAACTTCATGAAATAAATTTGTTAAATTCTTATACATAAATTAATCACGTAAACGTTTATCCTATTTCTTATTTATAAATTCCAATAAACAATTTAAGCCAATAAGCAGCTTGATGGAAGAACGAGGCCAGTAGTAGACCCACCAGCACTCGTGCAAGACGACAGAGCTGGTTGGTTCTTGTAAGTAAGATCAATGTTATCGAGAACAATCCAAGTACAAGGGTTCTTGGTGCTGCAATCAAATTTCACGGCCACTTCTGTTGCAGAACTGCCTCTAATATTCCTATAAATGACTTCACTGATTTTAACACCCGAAGAAGATTGACGACTAGAGCAATGACTAGCACTGTGAGGACAGTAGTGTTGATCAATTATAATGGGGTTCTTGGCATTATTTATTATTACATCTTCAAATGTCACTTTTCTTACCAACCCTTGGCATGGCGTTGCCCATGTCTTTATTCTTACACCATTTTCAGTACCAGTAAAAGTAACTGTTTTAACTGTCACGTTCTGTACCCCTTCTTCCTCCTCCTTCCCAAGACTCCCAATGCTGCAACATTAATATAATATTGAATCCACAAGAAATAATATGTTGTGGGAAAAATTAGAATCATTATTTATTATAATTAATGACCATCACCTGATGCCATGGCCGGGTCCACAAGCAACACCTTCAATCCAGAGGTTGGTGGTGCCAGGGCCAATAGAGATGCAGTCATCGCCGGTCTTGATGGAAGCTCCGGCGATGGTAACCCCGGTGGATCTACCTACGTGAATGCCGTCGGTGTTGGGGCTGTTGCCTGCGGCAGACACTTGCACTCCTAGCATCTTCACATTCTCACATCCATTTATTAGTATGTGAAACATTTGGCTGTTGATTGATGTCAACCCATTTATCAGTATGCGTCTTGAATTTGTGATTTCCAATGACTGCAACAATAACAATATATATATATATATATAGTCAGTACATACCAACAAAATGAAATGATATATATATTATTTATGTTTAAAGGAGAGTTACAGCGTTATGTATGCATACTATGGCACCATTCGGACAACTGCTTCCTCCGGCGGCCTTGCAAGCCCACAAGGCGGCGCCCTGACCATCGAGGGTGCCACCAAGGATGGAAACCCCAGCGACTTTGTGAAAGGCAATCCATTTATCACCAGTTCTAGTGTTAATGTAATCCGAAGGAGCCACAAGTGTGCCCTCAATCTTAATGGTAACAAGGTTCTTGCACTGACCCGTGAACATGACCCGGTTCAGCAAATATCGTCCGGGTGGCACGTAGATGGTAGATGGATCCGTGGAGGCGCAGGCAACTGCCCATGCATTGCTGAAAGAGGGAGTAGAATCGGTATTGCTATCTGGTTGGGCACCTAATTGCACTACATTGTAAACTACTGCTGAAGCTGCAGGAATAGCACCATAGGCAGATGATGATGAAGAAGTTAAGAAGAGGAGTCTGATCAGGAAGAGAAATGAAAGGCAAAGATGGCTATTACATGAACTCGTCATTTTAATACATTTAGCGAGAGGAGATTGAAAATTATTATGAAAATTTTAATATAAAACTTATATAAAAATTTTCATGATTTTTATTCTTATTTTTAAAACTATCTTCTACCGAACGGCCTATAAGTATATACATATATATATATATATACATAAGCATCATTGTTAGATGCTTCACGGACTACATTATGTAGAAATCAGCATAACTGTCTTTGCTTACCCACCATGTGATATGTAGCATATATTCCAGCAATTCCTCCTAACAGAATTCCTGATTACGGCTGCACATGGAACAATAAAGGAAAAAAGAAGAATCGACAACAAATCATGTTTTGGTTGCTAAATGCTATATATTCGGTGACCAACTAATTTTTGTGCTAAAGATTTAATCGCTAAATATGGTCTTTCTTGTAGAGACACTACAAGACATCTGCTGTTTATTGATGAAAGTTACTAACTGAATGCCTTTGTCGATAATTTTTCAATAGAGCAGCGATGGAAAAGATAAAGAGTATAATGATGATAGGTTAGCAACAATATTGCAATGAATATTACTGACAAACTTTTGTTTATTGACACCTTAACGTGAGTGAAAATAACTCAACAGAATCTGCAGGTAAACAATCGTTAAATTTGGCAGGATTGTACATTATGGATACATTGGCCACAGATAGAAAAATATAACGCTCAAAAGCTTATTAATGGAATGAACAAGTAAAAGCTTTAAACGGGGAAGATGAAGCATTTCATTTACCAATAAGTTTTCAAGACATGAAAATATAACTGGTCCAAAAGTCTACCGATAAACTCGGGCAACTAAAGGGAGGTGACTCTGAGTCACGTGCTGACATCTTCAGGGGTTTAGGGTTTAGAGAATAGAGTGTGGAGGTAATTATAACATTTCTAATGAATTAGTGACAAAAATCATATACTGATGGATTATCAATAATATGCAAAAATATTAGCACACATTTTGTAGCGAGGCAAACCATCTACCAATAAAATTTAAGTGATTGACACATTCATTATTTGTTGAGGACATGCCATCAATAATCCGTCAATACGTTCTGACATAACCTCAATAAACAAAACAACCTTCTCTCTATTTGAAGCTACCCTTTTCTACTTCTCATGTTCTCTCCATTTTCTTTAGCGAGCTCTAGCACTAGATACCATCTTCTCTCCTTGCTTCTCTTCTTCTTGTTGGCCTTCTTTCCATAAGGTGGTTTTGCTTTGGAGAAATGAGGAAACTTCTTGCAGACAAGGTGTATTGTAGTTAGTTAACTCTTTTTTTTTTTTTTCAAATTTGTTGTTATTATGTTATTATGGTAATTATACTATTTGTGACTATGTGTGTGTGTGTAAGTGTTGTTATATCATTGCCTCTAATCTGGGTAGAGCTATGTAGCTTAAGGTGGGATGAGCTGAAGATTGACGATACTTGAAAAAAAAAGTTAGTAAATGTATATTGAATTAGATTGCGTCGCGCTAATTAGGAATGAACTCATGAAATGATACATTACAAATTTGGGAAACATGTACCATTAGCTTAGCCTAGAAGGTTATGAACCATGGGCTGACGTAATAAAGGAAAACCTATACACAGAGCCAAGATGAGCTCATGATCAGATCATACTACTGTGATTTCCTACATAATTTTAGCCTATAAACTCAAGTATTGCCTATATAAGGATGATTTAGGGAAATCTACAAGTTTTATAAAGAGGAAAGACTCTTTATCAAGAATCCTACTACGATAGAAAGTTTCCTAAATTGATATACTAATGATATTGGAAACTACATACCTTCAACATTTATAAGTACTCGAACTATTGTAAATCTAAGCATGTCATTGCATATGAAATCACTTAAATTTTATAGAAAGTTTTTTTCAATAATACATATCTTTTTTCTTGGCTTATCCCTTAAATTGGTGTTGGTCTTGTCTTTGGTTTTGTTTTCTCTATTTTTCTGTGTTTCTAGTTAAGTTTTGTAGCAATAATTGGCTTTGTCTGTGGGGAATGAAAACATTACAAACATTTCTATTTTGACATCAATGGTATAGATGAGCTTTGACACTACTAATGCACTCGCTGGTGAGGAACTGATGGCTTCACCATTGTTTATGCCATGGAAGACCACCAACACGGATGAGTTTTGCTCAAAAGTTGGCAAGACCAATGTATTAGAAAACAAGGTAGAGAGAATGTCATAGATGATGATAGAACAACAATAAAAATTGTAAGCTATT
Source organism: Tinospora cordifolia (assembly GCA_030144865.1). Classification (NCBI taxonomy): domain Eukaryota; kingdom Viridiplantae; phylum Streptophyta; class Magnoliopsida; order Ranunculales; family Menispermaceae; genus Tinospora; species Tinospora cordifolia. Next base: position 24,164 of record JAJIYU010003859.1, read on the forward strand.
CTTTTAGTTCTCTTTCATCAGGAGCAACTACCTCAGTCACAATAGAACGTAGAGGAGATGAGAGGTCACAAGTCTCCCAAAAGTTAGAGTGCATGGTCAAAACTTAGGCAAGCTAGTTTGACGTGATTTGAAAATGCAACATCAGATTAACTTTGTTTAAATGACCTTTAAAATGGGATTGAATGAGAAATGAAAGCAAAGTGTGATGGAGTTGTCATCGTTTAAACTTAACCATTCTTGCGAACCAAAGCCTATGGAATCAGAGAGAAGTTGATCATGATGTTGCATACAATCTTTGAGAAGAGCATGCACTCATTCTCACCAAATTAGTCTTTTGAAACTTCCTCAAACATTCCTAGCCCAAAGCTAAGATGAATATATTAGGTCAACATCACCTTTCACTTAGGAAATTGAACACTAGATGGTGAAGTGCATGAGGGAACAACTGACCCGAGGGAGCACATTAAAAACTACCTAGCCTAGATGTTATTCAAGAACTATAATAAAGTGACCATGTACAAGGTGTTTCAAATCACCCTAATCAAGCCTATTCGAGAGTGGTATTACAACCTTGCTTCTGTCTCTTCTTTCCAAGAACTAGCATAGAAATTTATGGTGCAATTCTAGGGAATGGAGAGAGAGAAGATCAATAGTTTTTCAACCCTATGATAGAAGCTTGGTGAGTCTCTTTTTGAGTTCAAGAATCAGTTCAAGGTACCATGTAAATGATTGTGGTGAGAAAATTGCCATAATGACCTTTTAATCTTGATTACGATCTAGAGAGTTGCACCATTCATTGGCCAAGAAGAATAGCAACACCCACTGAAAGGTACTCAATCATGTAAAAAATACGTCATGGCAAATAAGTAGGTTAAGGCAAAGAAAGAAAAGCTTTGCTTTTCTAAGAAAGAGCCAAAAAAGATAGAGGGATGATACAGAAGAGAAGAATGAGTTGACTAAGAAGAATAACAAGTCTAACAAACCAAAGAAAACGAATAGACCATATATGTCGTCTACACTAATTATACCTTCTTGAAAACCTCTTGGGAGTAAGTCCTATTGCACCTAACCAACTGGACCAAAGGAAGTACTAAAAATTTCATTGCATCCATGGCTCTAACATGGACGAATATTTCAATCTTAAAAATGAGATTGAGGAACTAATTTGATGAGATTAGTTGGGGGAGTTTGTTTGAGAACAAGCTTTACTTAGACAACAAGAGGAAGAACAACCCTAACATGAAAATCCATTACGTGAAATATGAACAATTTTTTTGGGAGACCTAAACTTCATTTCATACTAGGCTCTCAAGTCTTATATTAGGAAAGTTAGAAAAACCTCTACTTTTGTCGGGACCCCTTCCCAAAGTCAAGGGCGGCCCGACCGGCACAGCGGCCTGACGAAACTCTCTCACCAAGACGAGTTCGCCCAACCGCTGTTAAGCCATCTTTGCAAACCTCATGTGATGGGACGATAT
>JAJIYU010003860.1:0-25620 GCA_030144865.1 Tinospora cordifolia
GGTAGCAGAAGATAAATAGAAGTTCATAGAGCTGTCAAGATTTGCCCCTGAGCTAGTGAGAGATGAACAGTCAAAGGCAGACAGATTCTTGGAAGTAGAGATCAGAAAGATCATTGCACCGTTGAAGCTAACAACTCTACGAGAGACAGTGGTGAGGGCACAAATGGTGGAACGAGACTTGGAGTACGAGTAGTCCCTGAAGAACAAACGTAAAAGGCCACAACAGAGGCCAACTGCAGGAGCCCCACAAAGGAAACAGATCAGATGGGAGACACCTAGAGTAAACTATATGCAAAGTTGCAAACAAATAACTAACAGGCAGCAACCCCTGTAGCTAAAGTAAGGGCATACTAGTAATGACCAGAAGGAAGAAGCGAAGAGGTTAGGATTATGTTTCACCTACAACCAGAAAGGATACTTGACTTGAGACTGTCCGAATAAAGCGTTAGCTTTAGTCCTTCAGCAACCACAGACTCGTGGACAGAGTAGACGACCACCCAAGAAGCAACAACTACTACCTCAAACACCACAGAAAGAATCAGCTCGGCTATACTTGACGGATGCTCAGACGGACCCTACCCCAACTGTAGAAGGTACGTTTTTACTATTTGGTATAGCTGTACAAGTGTTTTTTGATTCTGGTGCCACAAAGTCTTTCGTGTTTGGAACTTAGTAAAGAAGCTACAGTTAGTTACTAATCTATTAGAGGTGTCCTTAGAAGTGTCTACCCCGCTGGGAATTACAGTGAGATCTAGAGGATTTTATAGATGTGAACTCACGTTTAGAGATTTGCTGGTTACGACAAATCTCTGTATATTACCCTTTGATAGATATGATGTTATACTGGGAATGGACTAGTTGACCCAATATCAGGCACAGATAGATTGCCAAAGACAAAGGGTAATTATTAGGCTGCCATCAGGAGAACTAGTAAAGATAAATGGGGACATGAATAAACTGCCTAGAAGTCTAATGTTAGCTCTATTGTATGCCATCAAATAAAAAGAGGACTTTAGACAGCTACTAGATGAGGATGCCGAGAAATCTAGGGACATCCAACATATTCTGTTGTATGAGAATATGCAGATGTATTTCCTGATGAATCGCCTGGTCTTCCACCACACAGGCAAATAGAATTTAAGATAGAACTACACCTAAGAACAAATCCCATTGCTATGCCACCCTATCGAATGGCTCCGGCTGAACTAATAGAACTGAAGACTCAGTTAGATGAGCTATTGGCGAAAGGCTTCATTAGGCCAAGCGAGTCACCATGGGGAGCTCCGGTCTTATTTGTTAAAAAGAACAACGGATCCATGAGATTATGTGTGGATTATAGGAGATTAAATCAAGTGAATATTAAAAATAAGTATCCACTACCCAAAATAGATGACCTCTTTGATCAGCTGAGAGGAGCTACTCAACTTTTTAAGATAGACTTGAGGTCAGGGTACCATCAGCTTCAAATCCGAGAGTCGGACATACCAAAGACGACATTTAGGACTTGATATGGACATTTCGAGTATACAGTTATGTTGTTTGGATTAACAAATGCACTAGCTGCCTTCATGGATTTGATGAACAGAGTTTCCAGTCAGTATCTAGACCAATTTGTGTTGGTCTTTGTTGATGATATTCTAATATACTCGAAATCAAAGACCGAACACGAGCAACATTTGCACATAGTTTTACAGACTCTCAGAAAGAACCAGCTATAAGCTAAGTTCAGCAAATGCGAGTTTTGGATGAAGAGAGTCAAATTTCAAGGCCACGTGGTTTCAACCGAGGGCATATCAGTAGATCCAGAGAAGGTGGAGGCAGTAGCAAATTGGAAACAACCAACTACAATAACAGAGATTAGAAGCTTCTTAGGGTTAGCTGGTTACTACCGTCAGTTTATAAAAGATTTCTCTAAACTAGCAAGTCCATTGACCAAGTTAACTAAGAAAGGAGAGAAGTTTGTGTGGGATGATTAATGTGAGCAGACATTCCAAGAATTGAAGAATAGGCTAACCACTGCACCAGTTTTGATCACGCTTATCCATGGCATAAAGTACACTTCATATACTGATGCTTTGTGAAAGGGATTGGGCGCAGTGCTGATGTAAGAGGGACAAGTAGTTGCACATGCTTCAAGACAGTTGAAACCGCACGAACAAAACTATCCTACACACGATTTGGAGTTAGCAGCGATCGTGTTTGCAATAAAAATATGGAGGCATTATCTGTACGGAGAAAGTTTTGATCTATACTTCGATCATAAGAGCCTCAAATACATATACACCCAGAAGGAACTGAACCTTCGACAAAGAAGGTGGTTAGAGTTCTTGAAAGACTATGACTTTCAGCTGCATTATCATCCTGGTAAGGTTAACGTGGTAACTGATGCACTAAGTAGAAAATCTAGCAAACAGAATGAGGACATGGCACAAATGTATTAGCTGATTTGTTCATATAATCTAGGTATTGCCACCAATGACAAACAAGCTTATCTGTATGCAATAGTCTGTCAATCAAACATTTTACGCCGAATCAGAAATGAACAGAAGAATGACAAGTGGATTGCAAATTTGATTGAAGGCATTAAACATGACAAACATACGGATTTCAAATTAGACTCGAATGGTGCACTAAGACTAGGGGATAGGATGTGTGTCCCAAATATTGAAAAAAATTAAAGACACCATACTAGATGAAACACACCAGACTAAGTACACCATGCATCCAGATGGTGACAAAATGTACCAGAATCTAAGAAAGACCTATTGGTGGAGAGGCATGAAGAGGGACATCGCCAGGTATGTCTCTAGATGTCTTACTTGTCAACAGGTCAAGGCCAAACATAAGAAACCATTAGGTTTGTTGCAACCTCTTCCAATACCAGAATGGAAGTGGGATAATATAACCATAAATTTTGTTAGCAGCTTACTAAGGAATCAGAAGGGCGAAGACACAGTTTGGGTCATTGTAGATCGACTAACAAAGGTCGCACATTTCTTACCTATTTGATCCACAGATTTAGTGAATAAGTTGGGTGAATTATATGTTAGAGAAATTGTGAGACTGCACGGAGTTCCCAGAACAATTGTGTCAGATCGAGACTCCGGGTTCACTTCCCAATTCTAGTAGAATCTACAAAATGAAATGGGCAGCAGACTCAAGATGAGTATAGCATTTCACCCAACAAACCGACGGGTAGTCTGAAAGGGTCATTCAGATACTAGAAGATATGTTGAGAGCATGTGCTCTTGATTTTAAAGGTAATTGGAGCAAATATTTGCATTTAGCAGAATTCGCTTATAATAATAGTTATCAGGCAAGCATTGAAATAGCTCCATATGAGGCACTGTATGGTTGACCCTGCAGGTCACCGTTTTGTTGGGCAGAGATAGAAGACCATGTACTCATTGGACCTGGAATGATTGAGGAAATAACATCAAAGGTGAGATAGATCTAGAAAAGGTTGCTAACAGCTCAAAGACAAAAGAGCTATGCTGACAAGCGAAGAAAACCCTTAGAGTTCCAACCAGGTGATAAAGTATTTCTGAAAATTTATCCACAGAAAGGAATTAAACGTTTTGGAGTCAAGGGTAAGTTAGTTCCGAGATTCATCGGTCTGTTTGAGATACTTAGACGGATTGGTGACTATGCATATGAGTTGGATCTACCGAATAGATTTTCCTCAATCATAATGTGTTTCATATCTTGATGTTGTGGACGTATGAACCAGACCCATCTCATGTAATCCAATGGGAAGATATCGTACTTCAAGGCAATGCAACTGTAACACCCCAATTTTCAATCGGACCTCCGTTCACGTGTTACCTCACGTGTGGATCGTTGCCCGTTGAAAATCGAGATGCGACTTAAAAATTTTCGTTCAGTCAAAATCTTTTTCTTCAAAATCAAGTTTATAACAATTCGTTCTCAAGTCAATCTTTGGATAATTTCTTATATAAAACAAAAGAATTTAAAATAATTACTCAAGACATTCACCGGGTTCATCAATATGAGTTATCAATAAAGCAGCGAAATTTACTTTAAAAATATTCATTAAAGTCATTAAAAATAAAACAACCAAGTTAGAACCAACGTAAATACATGAAAATAAATCAGTAAAATATATAAAATAAGACCTCCAGTCACCTATCCCGGACAACCTCCCCATGAGGTGTCCAATCTGAGTGTGAGTCTTCTGACGTAAGTCAACATATTCTAAGTCCAAGTGTACTTGAAAAATAGAATGAGAGTGAGCTTGAAAGCTCAGTGGATCGATCCTATACATCACATGCATTATACAGACCCAATTCAAAACATTACAAACACTTTCAAACATTAGGCGTTTCAAACATTCATTTAATTTTGGTCGAAGTCAAAACCAGAAAAGGATTGAGATGTCTCTCGGTATTCCCTGTGATCCAATCCAATCATAATCATAGAGGCCTTAGGTGGTACCATTTAAAATCAATCATATCTCAGTATCACAGTCCAAGTGAGGGTACTTGTCTAGACTCGTACCGTTTCCCAAAGACTTCTAGCTGTCGCAGGCAGCTCAGGGTGGGAATACCTATGATCCGCCTTGCGGCTTGTCAATCGCACCGGTACGTGGATTCTTAACAAATCATTGTCTTATATTTTTTGTTTTACAAACGATCTCAATCACATCAATCATCATACAATTACACTAGAACATATAACCCAAACTATACTTGCAAGTTCACATGATAAGGTGCATAAATAAACAATGGGATCTAGATACACATTTGCCTAGTCATGCATGCCATAATTGAGTGAATCTAAATGCAAGATCATGTCATAACTAATTATGCATGGATTAAATAGTTCATCACACGTTACAACATCATTCAAAGAAGTCAAACAATTTCAATCAATTTCCTAGTAAAATTTTAATAACCTTGAACTATTTAATCAAATGCTTTGAATCTTAAATCCGTATAATACATAGGAGCAAGGAAGTCATGCCCACCTGATTTTGTCGTTCCTCAGGGCGACCTTGCCTTCCTCTGCATAATCCGACACTATCGCATTATCAAAACTGAAATTTAGAAATGAATAAAAATCTTCTCAGTTTCTATTCCATAATAAATCTAGTCTACGACATTCTCAAACTTACATAGTTTCTAAATTAATTATAAGGTTTAAATATTAACTTTTGCAAGTTTTGAGTTATCCCTACTTTTTGAAATTTCATATAATTAAAATAGAAAATTTTCAAATTTTTTCGAATTTCCTAATTTTCCATTACTGGTTATGTTTATATCGTAGGAAAAATAGTAATTCTTTTAACTTAAACCTTTACTTTAAAACTAAAATTATCATCATCACATTTCAAGTTTTTACAATTCATTTCTTTCTAATTAGATTTATAATAACTTATCTTCAAGATTTAAATAATTTATTAATATCGTGATTAATTTAATTACGAACAAAATAAGACTTCTAAATATCATAGCTTTAATTTCAAAGCTTAAAATTTTATTCTTTTCTTATAAAAGATTTTAAACTCCTAAAAGTTTATTTTTCATATTTTCAAGTAATTAAATTAATTAAATTTTTTCTAATATATATATATATATATATATATTTTATTTTTAGAGTTTCTAAAATATTAATTTTTTTTTCAAACTTTCTAAACATTAGAATAAGTTAAATTATTTTATTAATTTATTCTAAACTAATTTTTTTTTTCAAGAACACAAAATTAAATAAATAAGTGAATAACTAAACTAAATTTTCGTACCTTTCAGAATTTGCGTATCTGTTCAAATTCTTTCAAAGCTGGTACTCAATTTTTTTGAAATTCCTCGTTCAGTGACTTAATTCAATGTCTGTAGTCCTCAGGAACTTGATTTTTTCATTTTCGTTCCTCTATTTTCTATCCTTGTATAACAGAACGTCATAATCCAACTAATTTGCTTCCAATCCATGTGACGCACACCCAGATCTCAGCTCCTTATGCATTCGTTCTCCCTCTAGTTCAATAAGCCAAAATCCAAATCTGAAACCACTTTCAATAAATCACGACCAGCAATAAGAATTGACTAGCAATGGCTGATTTTGATTTTTTTTTCATATTCGTTCATCACGGTCGGCAACTAGTAACCAAAACCCAGATTTCATTCCACATCTTTCCATCTTGATCGTCACTCCAATCTAACATAACCCAAATTGCTCTTCACGGCTATCGGTTGGATTTTCCTCATTTTTTTTTTTTTGTTTGTCAACAAACATCAAAATCAAGTAATAGCAAGGCCACCCAACCAATTCCACTCCAAATCACGTTCTTCAACTTTGTTTTCACACCCACCAAGAGCAGCAGCAACAACAAAGTTGCTTTGCTCTGATTTCATCCTTTTCATGATGCACGGCCACAAAATCGCAGCCAACACCAACAGAATTCCAGCTTATCTTGTTTCTTCAACGCATAACCCAGATTCGATAATCACCCACAAATCTGGTTTTCTGTTCGTCTGGCTGCAGCACACAGGCTTACTCCCCTGTTCAGTTCGTCCCCTTCTTTTCCAGCTTCCTCTTATTTGCTGTCCGTCCTTAATCAAATCCCTTCACTCTAGTTCATCTTTCCAACCAAACAACCATCCAATCCAAACAAATTCCAAATGAAAAATGCACAACACCTAACAATTTGCCCCCAAATTGCACCACAGAATTTTCCTTTTTTTTTTTTTTATCTATTTTGTTTCTTCAACAACAGAAAATCTGGATTTGTCTCCTGTTTACTCATTTTCAACCCAAACCAAGAATCAATTTTCTCCAATGCTGAAAACGCACCATAAAGATACACAATCCACCGTGCCCCCTTTTTTTTTTCTTTCCTCTGTTTCGTTCCAATCATTTTCAGAATTTTTGTCTTTTTTTTTTTTTTGCTAGTTGCTTCTTCTTCGTTTAATTCGTTTAAAACCGACACCCAAATCGAAGCCCCCAAAGTCATTTCCGATCTTGTTTCTTCCAGCGACGTCCAGGTTCTTCTTTGCCTAAACCCACATATTATTATTTTATCTATCCTAAATTAAATTTTCAAGATTTATTTATCTCTTCATTTATCTTATTTTAATTTTTTTTATAATTATTTTATTTCATTGGTTTCTCATCAACGCATTCGCAAGCGTCGCAGTATTTTTATTTATTTTTCAAATCATAATTCTAAGCGTATATTTGATAAACACTGTTATTTTTTTCTTTATTATTATTATTATATATATTTTTTGCACCACTCGTGCCACCACGCTTTCATTTTCGAATCACTCTCGTCATCGCGCGAGAGCGAATAATTTATTTTTTTGAAATATAGTCTATATCTATATTTAAATAAAACATAATACTAATTCATTTATTATCTTTTTCATAAAAACTATTATTTATTTTATTATTATTATTATTATTTTTCCTTATCATTTTTTCCTACAAAATAATATTTCATTTTTCATTTCTTGCAACGTAGCACATTCACAAAATTCTGAAGTGTTACAATCTACCCCCCTTAAATGAAATTTCGTCCTCGAAATTTGCGTCAGGTTATTCATATTGTCAATCAGTCTACGTTTCTCAGGACTCATCACACTTTCACTGCGCTACTCTAATCCTACACCGAAAATCCTTACATGTTCTACCAGATCATATTCCTCAGATTCATGAATTTAACTTGGATACTTATCCACCCACCTTAGATTCATCGTCTTGCAATAATAAATGACATCAGTTTATTTTTCCTTGGAAAACATTCTCTGAGAATCAATTAAAATCTCCTCAAGTCCTTCACATAACTGAGCACAACCATAATGGCCACCACCTTCTAGCTTCAGACATTGCATCTTTAATTGTCATTGATGATTTTGAAATAGTCTACATCCTATTTTCGGTGGACAGATTGTGAACATAGCCCTTCTTTCGAATGAGGGTTGAGAAGGACTACGAGGTCACAACTTTTGACATGGTTTGGTACTAGAACTGTGATGTTCTAACCCAAGTATCATACGTGGCATCCAAGACATATCCATAAAAGAACTGGAAGCTTCCCAATAATATATTGTTTGTTCTTACATGGGATGGACTTGAGCTATTCCAACATTTTCGTTTTTATTCATCATTTAGTCTGGCAATTTTCGTGGTGAATCACTGTAGCTTTTTGAAATAAGGTTCTGTGGCACAAATATCTCAAGTAGGTACTTATCTAATTATCCTATTTTATCCTTCCAGCCTTAGGCGATTGTATTCTTATCGATGCCCTATACCGAGAGATCAATGGTTATTATCTAGAATTAACTACTGCAGTAATAGAGAGCAATTTATACTAAACAGAAATATTGTATGGAACATCCATTCCAAGCACAATAGTTGGAACCTTGGAGATTTAGGCATTAGAAGAAGATTGTTCAACTGACAATAAAGAATTCAAGCCACCAAGTGCGGCATTAATCTACAGGAGAACATTTGTTAAGTATTGATTATTAACCCCTTATTGGAGCAATACATTGAGTCACATTATTGTATCAACTAAACATTTCTTCATCCACATACCATTTATGGAAGATGTTTTTCTTCCCTGGCATAAGACAAAGGATGAACTAAGATGTTCCAGGAAGTTTGGCTTATATTTGTTGAAACATCTGCTCAACTCGGACAGGGGAAGAAGTTCTCTTAGCCTGATGATTTACTTCGAATATATCCAATGGTTAACTTACAAAAATTTCCTTCTGCTCTCCACATTTGATAAGATCTCAAACAAGACTACGTATGTCACCACGAAGGGAAAATGTACAATGTCTAGTGTTCTATCTTGTTGATTGCACTTACTTTCTCACACCTGTGGTATCACTGTTAGCTACAGGGTTTTCATCTTTTGCCCCCAATACTAAGAGTGATCTCTAATCTACTCTCTCGGAGATCTCAGCTATTTTTTTCTACTATAGCTCTTCTGGTTTGACTTGTTTCTACTTTCTCCCAAGCACGCTTAACTGCGGAGTTCTGATGGGATCTGGTGCATTAGTGCTGGTATAATTGTATCCTTTATTTCCTTGTTCTAACTTATCGATAGACAACTAACACGGTCTAAATTCCTTGGTCTGCATCATTTTCCTTGTCGCTCATTTGTTTTGGCCTATTCTATCGAGGTTGTTGCTCTGTACTGATGTAGCTTCTCTTCGGGCCTCCAGCAATCTGCTCTGACGGCGCCCTTTTACGCTTGACTTTTTTGCTTGTTCCGATTCCAAGTCATTCTCACTCATCCTCCACCAATAATATGCCGGTCCCACCAATTGGTATGCCTCTAACGTCATTTTTATAGGTCCAGTTACTCCTACAGCCTTCAGATGCTGATTCATTTCAATGGGCCACCTTTCTACTGAAAAGGGATCAGTCATGCCTTAAAACGTACTTAATTTTCAATTTCTGGAATTCATTTAGCAATTCCCACCGTTGCTTGTTATAAATGATTGATCTAGTTTTTGGCATCGTATCTGTAAGCTTATCTATCTAATGAGTTCGGGATTGTAGCTGCATCTGAGGCGCTAATTGCGCTAATGACTGTACTGGTGTCAGAGTAGACGTCGACAGCTGTGGTAACGCCAATGACTGTAGAATTTACACTACTTGTTCCACAAATCCTGAAAAAATTTCCAATTTCACTTTCTAAGGAATCTCTGCTGTCAATTCCCGGATCACTAAAGTCTCTTGGGTCATTGCCACCCTCGACGTGCTCTCACCTCCCAGTACAGGTTCATCTCTCACCTCTTGAAATGAACAACAAGTCAAGAATTTAACTCAGCGTTCCATGATCTATTCATGTTAAGTTGAAGAACAACGTTTATTCCATAGGTATACATATATGCTTTATGTTTCCTTCTGTTACCATACTTATCCTATTGACCACTATTTCCTATACGTCAATGCCCTTCCGCGTTTCTCGTGCTAGGGTGACTCTAGGTGCATAGTCTCTAAATTCTCGATTTGTCTCAGTTGTCTAAGGGTTTATGCTTTTAAGTTGATAGCATTTCGACTATTTCTGGGTAAAGGAGTTTGGTTATAATACTCAAATAATCAAACTACATATGTAACAAACAATCATCCAACGACCAAGCAAAAATACACGCTAGCATAATGCAATCCTGAAGCTTCCATCTGTGCTTCCAGGTCCGTGTGCCCCATCCCACACTCGCCCTTCTACACAGACTTCCACCTAGAGTTGCATTACACCCAAACAATGGCGCAAGTGTCTCAATATCCACAGTTGCCACGTCCTATTGTGTTGATCAGGCACAATGCAACATGTGCATCTGCAGACTTACCCTAAAGCTGATACAAGCCCCACCATACTGTACTGCCCCATCCCAGTACAATACAATGCGTACGAGTCCAGCCAAGGAAATCGATCACTCACCAATCATGGTCCGTCATTCTCCAAATTTAGGATTCCTCCGTACCCCGAATCCCTATGCACCCCATTCTATATAGAGACCAGGGATACAGGCTCCTCCCAAATTTGGGTCCTGACCAAACCAGTATGCGTCCAAACACGTTATTAGTTTCTAACATATATCCTAAAGTCTTTTAATTTATTTATGATCCACTGCACTCCCGAGACAACACTCAGTCCCTACCTAGACCTAGAGTCTCATTACTTCACTTGGCTCGATAGATATCCTTCAGTAGGATTGCCAAGCTTGACTCTATAAAATTTCTATGTGACACCACCATCTTAAGTTCTGGACCTTTCCTGCGTAGGCAGCAACCCTCAAGGACGTCTTTCCAAAATAGAAGTCAAACCGTTAGGAATGTCTACCCCGTAGAGACATCAAACTATCAAGGACGCCTACCAGTACTCGAATCGCACCTGCGACAATGAACTCAAGCACGTGGCACCACCCTAGTCTTTTCCTAGACTTTTAGCCACCTAATATTAATTTTTATCAAATTTTATACAATTATTTGTCATGATGCCATCCATTTCAAGTACTGTCATCCTGGACCTTTCAGAATAATAATTAAACCTTCTAAGACCTTTAATCAACATAAAGGTTAACCTTCTGGTACATACTTCTGCAGAAGAAGATCTAACAAGATCAGCCCTTCAGGGACCTTTATTCTAAAAGAAGGTTAACTATCAGGGATCACTATCTCTATTCAGATCATATCAATAACAGTAATCAAATGTGTTGGAGTTACTCTTCTCGAGACTTCTATCCCTTGCTACCCTTTTTCCAAAATAATATTCAAGAAAATTCATTTTTCGATGAAAGCAAATTTGATACAATTCATTTTCAGCGAAAATCAAGTTCAATAAAATCTTCATTCTAGTGAAAATCATATCTAGTGAACTCAAATCGAGCCCAGTGTATCATAATACTGAGCTCTGATATCATATTTGTAACACCCCAATTTTCGACCAGACCTTCGTTCATGTGTGGATCGTCGCCCGTTGAAAATCGAAATGCTACTTAAAAAATTTCATTCAATCAAAATCTTTTTCTTCAAAATCAAGTTTATAACGATCCGTTTTCAAGTCAATCTCTGGATAATTTCTCATATAAAACAAAAGAATTTAAAATAATTACTTAAGACATTCACCGGGTTCATCAATATGAGTTATCAATAAAACAACAAAATTTACTTTAAAAATATTCATTAAAGTCATTAAAAATAAAATGACCAAGTTAGAACCAACGTAAATACATGGAAACAAACCAGTAAAATATATAAAACAAGACCTCCAGTCACTTATCCCAGACAACCTCCCCATGAGGTGTCCAATCTGAGTGTGAGTCTTCTGACAGAAGTCAACATATTCTAAGTCCAAGTGTACTTGAAAAATAGAATAGGAGTGAGTTCGAAAGCTCAATGGATCGATCCTACACATCACATGCATTATACAGAGCTAATTCAAAACATTATAAACACTTTCAAACATTAGGCGTTTCAAACATTCATTTAATTTTGGTTGAAATCAAAACCGAAAGAGGATTGAGATGTCTCTCGATATTCCCTATGATCCAATCCAATCATAATCATAGAGGCCTCAGGTGGTACCATCTAAAATCAATCATATCTCAGTATCACAGTCCAAGCGAGGGTACTTATCTCGACTTGTATTGTCTCCCAAAGACTTCGAGCTGTCGCAGGCAGCTCAGGGTGGGAATACCTACGATCCGCCTTGCGGCTCGTCAATCGCACCGGTACGTGGATTCTTAATAAATCATTGTCTTATATTTTTCATTTTACAAACGATCTCAATCACATCAATCATCATACAATTACACTAGAACATATAACCCAAACCCTACTTGCAAGTTCACATGATAAGGTGCACAAATAAACAATGGGATCTAGATACACATTTGCCTAATCATGCATGCCATAATTGAGTGAATCTAAATGCAAGATCATGTCATAACTAATTATGCATGAATTAAATAGTTCATCACACGTTACAACATCATTCAAAGAAGTCAAACAATTTCAATCAATTTCCTAGTAAAATTTTAATAACCTTGAACTATTCAATCAAATGTTTTGAATCTTAAATCTATATAATACATAGGAGCAAGGAAGTCACGCCCACCTGATTCTGTTGTTCCTCAGGCGACCTTACCTTCCTCTGCATAATCCAACACTATCGCATTATCAAAGCTGAAATTTAGAAATGAATAAAAATCTTATCGGTTTCTATTCCATAATAAATCTAGTCCACGACATTCTCAAACTTACATAGTTTCTAAATTAATTATAAGGTTTAAATATCAACTTTTGCAAGTTTTGAGTTATCCCTACTTTTTGGAATTTCATATAATTAAAATAGAAAAATTTTAAATTTTTTTCGAATTTCCTAATTTGCCATTACTGGTTATGTTTATATCGTAGGAAAAATAATAATTCTTTAAACTTAAACTTTTACTTTAAAACTAAAATTATCGTCATCACATTTCAAGTTTTTACAATTCATTTCTTTCTAATTAGATTTATAATAACTTATCTCTAATATTTAAATAATTTTTTAACATCGTGATTAATTTAATTATGAACAAAATAAGACTTCTAAATATCACATGTTTAGTTTCAAAGCTTAAAATTCTATTCTTTTCTTATAAAAGATTTTAAACTCCTAAAAGTTTATTTTTTATGTTTTCAACTAATTGAATTAATTAGATTTTTTTTAAATATATATATATATTTTAGAGTTTCTAAAATATTAATTTTTTTTTGAACTTTCTAAACATTAGAATAAGTTAAATTATTTTATTAATTTATTTTAAATTAATTTTTTTTTCCAAGATCACAAAATTAAATAAATAAGTGAATAACTAAAGTAAATTTTCTTATCAAATTCTTTCAAAGCTGGTACTCAATTTTTCTGAAATTCCTCGTTCAGTAACTTAATTCAATGTCCCAAAATCAGTTTTCTTGCAACAACAAAATCAATCACGTTCTGTAGTCCTCAGGAACTTGATTTTTTCATTTTCGTTCCTCTATTTTCTATCCTTGTATAACAAAACGTCATAATCCAACTAATTTGCTTCCAATCCATGTGACACACACCCAGATCTCAGCTCCTTATGCATTCGTTCTCCCTCTAGTTCAATAAGCCAAAATCCAAATCTGAAACCACTTTCAATAAATCACGACCAGCAATAAGAATTGACTAGCAATGGCTGATTTTGATTTTTTTTTCATATTTGTTCATCACGGTCGGCAACTAGTAACCAAAACCCAGATTTCATTCCACATCTTTCCATCTTGATCGTCACTCCAATCTAACAGAACCCAAATTGCTCTTCACGGCTATCAGTTGGATTTTCCTCATTTTCTTTTTGTTTGTCAACAAACATCAAAATCAAGTAATAGCAAGGCCCCCCAACCAATTCCACTCCAAATCACGTTCTTCAACTTTGTTTTCACACCCACCAAGAGCAGCAGCAACAACGAAGTTGCTTTGTTCTGATTTCATCCTTTTCATGATGCACGGCCACAAAATCGCAGCCAACACCAACAGAAATTCCAGCTTATCTTGTTTCTTCAACGCATAACCCAGATTCGATAATCACCCACAAATCTGATTTTCTGTTCGTCTGGCTGCAGCACACACGCGCACTCCCCTGTTCAGTTCGTCCCCTTCTTTTCCAGCTTCCTCCTCTTATTTGCTGTCTGTTCTTAATCAAATCCAATCACTCTAGTTCATCTTTCCAACCAAACAACCATCCAATCCAAACAAATTCCAAATGAAAAATGCACAACACCTAACAATTCGCCCCCAAATTGCACCACCGAATTTTCCTTTTTTTTTTTTTTTTCTATTTTGTTTCTTCAACAACAGAAAATCTGGATTTGTCTCCTGTTTGCTCATTTTCAACCCAAACCAAGAATCAGTTTTCTCCAATGCTGAAAACGCACCATAAAGATACACAATCCACCGCGCCCCTTTTTTTCTTCTTTCCTCTGTTTCGTTCCAATCATTTTTAGAATTTTTGTCTCTTTTTTTTCTGGTTGCTTCTTCTTCGTTTAATTCGTTGAAAACCGACACCCAAATCAAAGCCCCCAAAGTCATTTCCGATCTTGTTTCTTCCAGCGACGTCCAGGTTCTTCTTTGCCTCCTCTTCTTTTTTTTTTTTTTAATCTAAACCCACATATTATTATTTTATCTATATATCTTTCTATTAACTTTGGTCCTAAATTAAATTTTTAAGATTTATTATCTCTTCATTTATCTTATTAAAATTTTTTTTTGTAATTATTTTATTTCATTGGTTTCTCATCGACGCGTTCGCAAGCATCACAGTATTTTTATTTATTTTTTAAATCATAATTCTAAGCGTATATTTAATAAACACTGTTATTTTTTTCTTTATTATTATTATTATTATATATATTTTTCGCACCACTCGTGCCATCATGCTTTTATTTTCGAATCACTCTCATCGTCGTGCGAGCGCGAATAATTTATTTTTTTGAAGTATAGTCTATATCTATATTTAAATAAAACATGATACTAATTCATTTATTATCTTTTTCATAAAAAATATTATTTATTTTATTTTTATTATTATTTTTCCTTATCATTTTTTTCTTACAAATTAATATTTCATTTTTCATTTCTTGCAACATAGCACATTCATAAAATTCTGGGGTGTTACAGCAACCTATAAAGAACTAGCGGTTTGTATTTTGGATCGGAAGATACAGAACCTCAAGACTAAGGACATTCTATTGGTCAAAGTCTTATAGAAGCATCATGAAATTAAAAAAGTGACTTGGGAATTAAAAAGTGAAATGCAAAAGAAGTACTCAGAGCTCTTCGCTAAAAATGTTAAATAAAAAAAATGTATCTACCATGTGCAGTATGTAAATTTCGAGGACAAAATTTTTTAAAGGAGGGTAGATTGTAACAACTCCGAATTTTGTAGCATGTGTACAACAGTAATAATAATAATAAACAATTTGTAAAAAATATAAATTTATGTCAAGAGATAAAAAGTTTAAATTAGAAAACTCATTAAATATTTAAATATGGATATCACAAGATAAATAAAATTATATTTAACATTGGCTTGAATTAGCTAGAAAAATGAATAAGAAATTTTTGAATTACACTACTAACATATATTATAAGTTTATAATATGGTTTAAGGTGATTAGCAGAAAAAAAAATAATATAATAATATGTAAATCCGAAAACCCGAAAATCGGAATTAGGTTGAACAGAATGTGAGCAATTTGAAAAGGAAGAAAAGATTGGAAAAAAACCAGAAAATTCTGGTTGTGTCGAATTCAGTCGATGAGAAGACGGATTGGGAACATTCAAGGAAGTGGTTTGGCGGTGAATGAAGGGGATTCTAGAATGATTCTAGCTCTTTATATTTAAAGGAGGAGGACAACAGAAGGAGCAAAATTTCACTGCTGCTTTGGACATCAAACTGAACCAACCAAAGAAGAAGAAGCCGAAGAAGAAGATTGAAGGAAGAAGATTGAAGGAAGAAGAAGGAGAAACATCTAAAAAAAATTTTTGATTCAACTCTCAGCTGTGGACATTGAAATCAGAAGTCAGAGCACAAAAGAAGCATGCTGAATCTGGATTTGGCCGATCGTTAACACAGAGGAAGCAAGCTAAAAAACCAGTATTTGAATTCAAAATTATGGGTTGAGGCGAGGGAAAACAAAGCATGAAGTGGAGTTCGAAATTTGGGATCTTGAGGCCATGAAATTCTGGTTTGGGTTGGTTATAGGCATCGTTCAATAGAGGGAAGAAGGAGTATGAGCCGATTTTGATTTCTTCCTCCTTGGTTTGTGATTGAGCTGGAACCTTTCCATTGTTGGTTCGACCAACCGTTGAAAAAAAAAACAAACAAAACAGGAAAGAAAACAGAGGGAGGAGTGAGATCAAGTGACGGTTTGGAGCTTGAAGTTTTGGAATTTCTATTTTGGGATATTGGTTAGTGTAACAAAGAAGAGAAAGCCTTAAATTCTGGTTTGGATCTTCAATGGGGTGTTGCATGACTGAAGAAGAATAACCAGATTTCTGGTTTTAAGGGACCATGGAAACAAGGAAAGGGAGGACTTTAATTTTTGGTTGTGGATTTCTTCCTTGATTCATGGTTGGGTTGGAACACTATTGAGAAGGAACTTTACTTAGTGTGAGTTACAGTTTGACCTTGATTTGAGTTGCAGATTTTCCATCAAATTGCGCTTCAATTGCTGGTCGGCCAGCTGGTTGAAACAGAGGAGGTAAGAAAATCATTAATTTTTGATTAATGGTATTGCAGTACATTGGGTGAATATTTGAAGGATTTAGTATAGTTTAATAACTTGATATGGATTAATTAGAGAAACAAACCTGTGATGAATGTACTTGGTCTAGAAGTGGTAGTTTAAAAGGAAAAAAAAATTAAAATTAAATTGTTGTTTATTTATTTATTTAAGTATTTAACTATTTAATTTTAGAAAATTTTGAATGAAAATTATTTGAACCAACACTATAAAATGACTTTAGCTAGAACTTTAATAGTAGGAAATCTGAAAAAGAAAAATTAATATTTTACAAAAGTAGATTCAAGAATTTAGTTAATAAATATTTTAAAAAATCTTAATGAAATCATAAAACAAACAAAGTATGTTCTAGTGTGAGACTAATGACAATAATAATAGTAATAACCTTAGTAAACTTTAATCTCTTGTAGGAAAGAGATCAGAAATCTCAACCATGAAAAAGACTAAAGTCTTGACAAATAGAAGTCTTTTTTTGTTCGTAATTATTTTATGAATGATTTATTTAAATCATAGAGACTATGAAATTGAAAAACACTTATTTAATAAATTTTAATGCATGAAGTTGATTACAAAAATTATTTTGATTAAACTAGAGTTTCTTAAATTATAAGTCATGAAACTATTATAAAACTTTGATTAAGAAATTATTATAATAAATTTTCTATTGCAGATGGACCTTCTTAGGATGAATACTAGGGACGAACATAAAGAGGAACATCTGAAAATCCAGGTGGGCGGGATTTCCTCGCTCACCCGTATTATATGAATTTTTAATTCAAAGCATTTTGTTTGGTAGTTCAGAATAAATTGTATTATACTGATGAAATTGTTTGACTTGATTGCAATGTGTGTTGATGACTTGACGAATTACTATTAAATTTCATCACATGCATTTATAGGAATTGCATAGCGATACTCTCTCATTCACTCATTTCATTTGCCATGAAAATTTCATATATTTCTCATTTGATTAGATGCTACATGTGTGTTGATTTCATATGATTGTTATTGTTACAAACTAAAATAAGATTAGAGGATTATTAAGAATCCACGTACTAATGCGATTGTCGAGCCCGAAGCGGATCGATGTGACATCTCCTATATGTCACCGTTTGAGATCGTCTTGCTGCAAGATGGATTGTTGGTATTTCCAACTGTAGCTGTTGGTTATAGCTAGAAGTCTTTGGGAGTTAGTACGAGGCTGTAGGAAATACCCTCTCTTAGGTTGTGATATTGATGGCTTGACTGATTTTAGATGGTACTCGAGACTTTCTATGATTAGAAGAGATCACAGGGAATACCGAGAGACATCTCAACCCTCTTCCAGTCTTAGATTACAACCCAAAACCAATCAAATGTTTTAAACGCCTAATGTGTGAAAGTATTTGTAATATTTTGAGTTTTGATTTGTATAATGCGTGCGATGTGTAGGAATGATCCGCTGGGCTTTCGAGCTCACCCAATATTTATTTTACAGGTACTCACAAGGATGAAACTTGAGCAGTCGACACCTTTTACAAAGTAGTCTTGTTGTCGCAACTTTTGGGGTCCAAGTCTTTCTTTATTGATAATCTATGTAAATTTAGTAAACATTTTGGTTTCTTTCTTGCTCTACAGTTCATATGTAATTAAACGTTTTGAAATGTATGACTTGAAACTCTTTTATATTAATGTTTTAAGTTTAGTTGAAATTTAAAAAAAAAAAATTGTTCCTCTGTGTGTTTCATTTCTGTTTTGGACTTTGATTATTTTGATTTGATAATTATAAATTTTGTCGAAGTCAAAGACTCATTAGACGAAAAATTTTGTCTTGACTATATTTCAATGGATAGTTGATTGAAGAATTTAAGTAACGTTCTAATTCCGTATGGATGACAACCCATCGGGAGGTCCGTATGAGAATTGGGGTGTTACAGTTTGGGCGGTGAAGATGTTGAAAAAATTATGAAACTTGATGGTTTGGTTCGGGGTGCGTCAAAAACAGGGGAAGAAGAACAGAGAGCAAATTGTTTTTTTTTGGTTGCTGCAGCCGGATGAACCAAAGAAGAAGAAATAGAATGCAGTTAAGAAGATGAACAAGAGGTGAGCTGGAACCGTGATTCGAAGAAGAGGAGCAAAGGAGGAAAAGGAAATCACAAGCTAATTTTCATGGTTAGCAGTGGCGGTGGATTGACGGACAAGAAGAGAAACAAAGAAAGAAGAGGGGACGACGATCAGTGTGTGTGAGGAAGAACAAAACCAGCTACTGTTAGTTTGCTACAACTGCGTGAGGTGAAGAAGAAAGGCATCAACTCGTGGTGATTAGGGCTCGTAACAGCTGGGGTTTTTCTATTTGGACGAACAGCTGAACGAAAAGAAGAAAAGAATTTCAGTCTTGAAAATTTTGTTGCAGCTGAGTTTCGTTTTGGGAAAGCTGAAATGAAGATGAAAGAAGAAGCAAAAACTGAGATTTGGTTGTGGTTGGACTGTGAAGAATGAGAGTTGAAACGTGATTTTTGTGTTTGTTGGTTGTGATGAACGAACATGAAAGTAGAAGAAATCTGGTTTTTCAGCTTGTGTGGGTGTTAATCGTTTTGATGTTGGCCGTGATTCAAGAAGGGGAAGTGTGAGTTGGGTTTGATTTTGATTTTCGTTGGTAAAAATCAATTTAGTGTGATTGATTTTGATTTCCATGGTGGCTGACCATTGAGACGGAGAAGCTGGTGGTGCGTTCTTTGGATAAAGCAGATAAGTTGTAAGCTGTGATGGTTGAGGAGTTGGGTTATATTTGATGATGATTTTGTATATTGCTGTTGGTTGTGGTTGCACTCAACCGAAGAAGATGGTTGAGAATGATGAAACAAGTAGCAGATTTTTGGTTCATTTTCTGGGTTCCGATTGAGCTGCGGATCGTGATTGATTTTGATGATTGCTGGACGGTGATTTGGATA
Source organism: Tinospora cordifolia (assembly GCA_030144865.1). Lineage (NCBI taxonomy): Eukaryota > Viridiplantae > Streptophyta > Magnoliopsida > Ranunculales > Menispermaceae > Tinospora > Tinospora cordifolia. The sequence goes on from JAJIYU010003860.1 coordinate 19,719, forward strand.
TCAAATTGGACTATTGATGGTGCGCTGTTGTCGCATTGCTCGAAGAAGAAGGTAGCAACTGATACGTTTCTGCGCAAAAGAAATTTTCAACAAAGGAATTCTCACCGTTGGCGTTGTTCGCGCGACAAAGAACGATTTGAAAGGCATAATATTTTTTATTTTTAATTTTTAAATTCTAGCTAGTTGAAAATTTAATTTCTCTTTGCTAGAATGAAAATTAGAAAATTGAACCTTAATAGAAAAACTTCGAAAAGTAAAATCTTATTCAACATTTTAATAAAAATATAAAATTTGATGCTTATGATGTAAATATAAAAGTTTTAGGGAATTCAGAGTTTTGAATATTAAAAATATAATTTTATTTAGAAGTTAGATGTAAATAATAAATATTAGAATTCTTCTTATTCAAATAGAAATTAATTAAAACAATTATAAAAGTAAGTTTAAAAAATTTATTTAATAATTCAAATTAAATAAATTTAATATTAGATTATTTATTAATTATTGAACATGAGGATTAATTAAATTAATAAAAATTAAATTAATTAACCTTATAAATTAGGATTGGAAAAATAGTTTTCCAACACATTAATAGTTTTATTTAATTTTAGAAGTTTAAATTTTAATAATTCAAATTAGTTGAAAACATAAAATAAAATAATAAGTAAATAAACCTTTAGGAGTTTAAACTCTTTTATAAGAAAAGAATAAAATTTTAGGCCTTGAAATTAAATGTATAACAATGAGAAGTCTTATTTTGTTTGTAACTAAATTAATTATGATATTACTAAATTATTTAAATTGTGAAGATTCACTTATTAGAAATCTAATTTTATGAAAAAATTTGTAAGTAAATTATTAAAGTTTTAATTTCAAATTAAGAAAATTCAAAGGATTGAAAAATTATATTAATTAGAATATACAAAATACTAGGAATTAAGAATAATCTTAAATTAGTGGACACTGATATTTAGACTTCCTAATTAAATAAGAAATCATCTAAGCTTAAGAATAATTTTATTAAGTGTTAACTTTCAGATTTGTACATTTTAGAGTATTGAGTATCCCGAAGGATGGCAAGGGAGCTTTGAAGATCTGGGAATGGACGTAATTTCCTTGCTCTTACATATTATATAGATTTAAGATTCACAACATTGATGTGATAGTTTTAGATTAATTAGAATTTCAATAGAAAATTTATTGAACATGTTTGATGTGTTTGAATGAATGATGCTTGGATGATGGTGTAGTTAATGATCAACAAATTCATTTCATGCTAGATTAATTCATGGTATGCATAAATAGAGGAAATGCATTAAATAGCAGTAGTTATTCATTTGACTATCATGTAGATTGCATTTCATAACATTTGTTATTTATTCAGACTACTATTGCATGGTATGTATAATTTGAAAAATTATCCATTGGATTGTGAAATTGTTTGGCATGATTGATGCTTATTTATAAAACTAAAATAAGACGAAGGATTATTGAGAATTCACATACTGGTGCGATCGACGAGCCTGAAGCGGATCGAGGTGGTATCTCCTATATGCTACCGCTTGAGATCGACGAGCTATTAGGCGGATCGTAGTTATTCCCAACTTGGAGCTGCCTGCAACAATCGAAGTCTTTGGGAGACGGTATGAGCTGCGGTAAGTACTCTCTCTTAGACTGTGATGCTGATGATTTGACTGATTGTAGATGGACTCGAGACTTTCTATGATTAGACAATATCACGGGGAATACCAAGATGCATCTCAACCCTCTTTCGGTCTTAGACTTCAATCAAAACCAAATGGATGTTTGAAATGTCTAATGTTTGAAAGTGTTTGTAATGTTTTGGATTGAGTCTGTATAATGCATGTGATGTGTAGGAATGATCTACTGAGCTTTTGAGCTCACTCCCATTTTATTTTTTAAGAACACCTGGACGTAGTGTACAACAGTCTACGTTAGAAGATTTGCATTTTGATTGGACACCTCATGGAGAAGGTAGTCCAAGATAGGTGACTTTAAAGGTTGTAGTTTATTTATTTAGTTGTAACAGAACTATGTGTATGATTATCAATTGAATTTAAGTTCGCTGTTTCATAGGTATTTATTTTGGTTTTGGATTTAGTAGATCATGTTATTGAACATTATTATATGTTTAATATTTATTGTTTTAATATAAAATTTTGAAGTGATTCTGCTGCATATATTGTAATTATTGAACTATGATTTTTGATTCTTAGTTTGTTTATAATGGAAAGTTATTTTGATCTTTAGTTTTGTGTAAAATGTACTTCAAGATATTTATTTTAGACTATCTATCTAGAAATTGAGTTTAAGAAAAGGATTTTTGATAGGAGAAGATTTTAAATAGTATTTTAATTTTTAATGGCCGATGATCCACATGTGAGGAAACACGTGACAGGAGGTCCAGTTAAAAATTGGGGTGTTACATCATTACTTAGGAAGTTGTATTTTCGCCATTTAGTTTCTTTCCTTATAAAATCATAGAAAATGATCTCTTCTAGATACCATATCAATTGAAAAACAATCATATCTATTATCGAAGTCCTGACCATAGATAACAAATCATAGGAGCTAGAAATTAATATACATCAAATTATCAGCTGGTTGCATTTACCTACTCCATGGGCATCAAATTATTGGCTGGTTGCATGATCAAAGAACAATATTAATAAAATCTGTCATTTTTCTGTTAGTTGATAGTCATATTTGCAGATGCCAAGATTACTAAAAAAAATGGAGTAAATTGATTCTAACAAGTCATTGGGTTTCTTATCAAGCACTTTTTTGTTAAAATTGTCATGTCTATGACGACCCATGTTTTTGGCATAAGATTGACGGATTCGACATATATGTACTTTATGTATTTTCTGAAATGTTAATGAGAAAATACAAATTTTTTCCAATTTTGAGTTAATTATTAAAGAAAATGAGAATAATATGAGAAAATACAATTTTGAGGAGAAAACATACGAAAAAATTAGGAAAATATATTTTCTCGAGGAAAATAATTTATAGGATTGATTTATCAATTTTTTGAACAATTATCAAATTTTTAGAATGATAAATGTAATTTTTGGGTGAAAAATATGATTTTTGAGAAACTATTCAATTTTTGGAGAAAATAATTGAATAAATGATGAAATAAAATATAATAGTGGTATTTTGATGGAAAGGGGTGAATTAGTGAATTTTATAATTTTAAGGAAAAAAATGCAAAATATTGATATAAAATACGTATATATATTGGATGTATGTATAAGAGGGAAATAAAACAAAAAAAAAAAAAAAATTCGGGCCGCCGCACGGGCCCCAGGCCCGACCCAGCATGGGCCGGCCAAGGCATGGGCCGGCCCATGCGCCCAAATGGTCCAGCCCCCCTTCTCTTTTGTCCTCTTATGCGTGAAATATTCGATTTTTCACCGATTTTTTTACGAATTTTCAGCAGATTTTCTAGCACAAACCATGGGAGTTCATGGTTTAGATCTAAGGTTTTGGCCATCACTTCATAGCCTCCCTTTTGGCCAATGAAGGCTACCAACTGGGCATACAATATGTGAGGTTGAGTGCCACCTGGGTAGCCACATGTCACCCTCATCTTTGCCAAGCAAGCACCCCCATGCAACAAAAAGGTGTTCCTTGAGCTCAAATCTAGAAATCTCAAATTTTGTAACCAACTCTCCTAGCTTAGATCTTCCTCAATTTACAACCAAATCAGCAAACCATAGCTTGATTCGAAGCTTGTACCACCATCTACAAAGTTTCACAAGTGGCTTGCCCAATCTTGGAGTTGTCTGAAGCAGAAATCATCAAGAAAAGGTGTTATCCACACTGTTCAAATCTAGAAAAATCAGAAAGTGTGTGCTGGAACCACCTTTGGAGCTTTGGACCTTGGCCATTTCCAGTTTCTTTTTGGAGGTAAATTTGTTCACTCTCCTCATTTTCGTATGTACTTTGACCTCCAAAAGTTAGAGAAAATAGGGCATTGTACATGATTTTCAGACCCTTGAAGTTGATCACTTACTCACTGTCACAGCTCTATAATAGAGACAGTTGGAGCAACCTTGGAAAAGCTCACTCTTGAACCACTCTAGGCATGTCCCTGAGGTAAAAAGTCCATCATTCTACTCCGTATCATGAGTATTCAAGTGTCCAAGTGGTAGGAACAAGAAATTGAAACGTTTAATGTGTTTTACAAGTCACTGTTGCTAACTGTTAGATATACTGTTGCAATAGTGCTGACAGAAATAGTTTGAGACCAGAATAGGAGCTATACTTGGGACACCAAAAGGCACCCTTTCGGGCCGGAACCAGAGGCATTGTAGACCCCATGGTAGAGGTCCCAGAAGGTATAAAGACTTGACCTTAAGCTCTTGTGGATGTATTTCGTTATACTTGCAAATATGCCATGATTGTAGGGTGCTAGAATAGATTTCTTGTGTTCCTTAGAATATGGTAGAATATTGATGGAATTGTAGACATGTTTTTGATGTTGTATGTTACTGATTCAAAGTTTGTGATTAATGGATGTGTTATGACCTGTAAACTGCAATTAGACACAAGAAACAACCCATAGAAATTATGATTTAATGAGGGAAAGAATGCTAGAAAGATAGTGGAATCTATGCACCCAGAAATTTTTCGCAATCTGGCTGAAATTTCTAAGATAAAACTGACTAACCAAAACTTGATAGATTGAGCTGAAATTTGGTGGAGAGACCCTTAGATATGTCTAGAAGTTGCCTACAATATTTCGGAGCATTCTGATAAGTATAGGTAGGTCAATTCAGTCAAACAGGCACTACCTGTCACAGGGTATATGGGATCTGTATAGACTCTGTATTTCTACCTGGAAACCCTAGTAAATGAAGTCCAAAAATGGTTATTCAAAATTTTGGGAAAACTTTAGGAAGTATAGAACAGTTTTGCAAGGTTTGGTGCAAATCTGATGTACGGATTGCCCGCAGAACAATTGGAAAAATGATTGCGCAGATGGGGCCATAGGCTAATGTTGTGCCTAAGTTATGAGAATTAGGAATATTTACCCCTTTTTGACCCAATTGACTCCATGAAGGCCAGAATTGACTAGTAGGGGCTCTGTTGACCAGTTAGGTCAGAAAGTGATAAGTTGACTAGGGTTGACCGAGATTGACCAAGGTCAATCACATTGACTTAACAACTAAGGCAAGTGGAACAAACATGGGTGAACTGTTCTTGCCTAAGTCAAGTTATTAATTGACCAACGATGTATGGGTAGAATGACCCAAGTCCCATGTTAATAATACAAAGTTACGATGATTTCGCAGGACCCAGTACTAGCGTGACGCGATCGGTCGCAAGAGGAGCGTCAAGAACGGAGCATCTTAGTGAGTAGTTTGACTCAGGTGTCTACTGTGATTTTTATTCCTTATATAAAACTTGCATGATATGTCATGGTTTCAATGGTTTCACAAGGTTTAGATACATTTGATTGGTTTTGAGATAGTTAGATGTACACGGTAGTGAGACCAAGGGCTCGAGATCCGAGCGTGGGGTCAGGGTACACGATGAGATCCAGCTCGAGGTTCGAGTGCTAGGTTAGGGCGTATAGTTAACACGCCTAGCTTTCGACCCGCTCGAGTGACGACACTTGAGGACCGAGCGCGGGGCTAGGGTGTTCGAGAAGCACGCCTAGCTTACGACCCACTCAAGTGGCCAGTACACTTGACTTACAACCTGCTCGAGCGATGACCATAGGTTGGGTTAGTGAGTTAACCTAGAATGGATATGTTTTTAACTGTCATGGATTTGAGATGCTTTATGAAACTGTTGTACTATTTATAACTGCTTTTATGTTGTGCCATGCTTTTGAATGTCATACCATCTTTACTGCTCATACATATTT
>JAJIYU010003861.1:0-25719 GCA_030144865.1 Tinospora cordifolia
TCTCTAATTTATTTTATTTTTCATGTGTCAACCCACCATTTGCACCCAAAATTTCTTAAAATCTTTGAAATTAATTTATTTGACTTATTTTATTTATTTTAAATTTTTTGATAAAATTCTTGGGTATTACAGAAGCACTACCTTTATGAGGAGAGTTTTGATCTATTCTCATATCATAAAAGCCTAAAATATATTTATACCCAGAAAGAGCTGAACCTTAAGCAATGGACGTGGATTGAGTTCCTAAAAGATTGTGATTTTTACCTGCATTACCATCTAAAGAAGGCTAATGTGGTAGTTGATGCACTTAGTAGGAAGTTTAGTAAGAATAATAAAGACAAGGGGTAGATGTGTCAGCTAATCAGTGACTATAACCTTGGCATAACATCAAACGAGAAATATGTATATTTGTATGTCATGACTTGCCAACCAGACCTCTTACATTAGATAAGAAGTGAACAAAACGGAGATAAATGGATCATAGAACTGATAGAGGGTGTCAAAGGAGGCAAGCATACCGAATTTAAAATTGATGCAAAGGGTACTCTCAGACTTGGAGATAAAATTTATGTACCTGAGAGTAGATAGAGTAGAAGAACCATTTTGGATGAGGTACATCAAACCAAGTACACTATGCACCCAGGAGGAGAAAAGATGTATTAGAATCTGAGGAAAGTGTACTGGTGGAGAGGTATGAAGGGGCATAGCCAAGTATGTCTCTAAGTGTTTGACATGTCAACAGGTGAAGGCAGAACAGAGGAGACCCCTAAGAATGTTGCAACCACTTACTGTTCTCGAGTGGAAGTGGGATAACATCACTATGAATTTTATTAGTGGTGTACCCAGAAACCAGAGGGGAGAAGACACAGTTTGGTAATTGTAGATTGCCTCACAAAGGTAGCTAATTTCCTACCCATCTAATCTACGGATTCAGTGGGAAAGCTTGGAGAACTATACGTCAAAGAGGGAATAAGGCTACATGGTGTGACTAAGACCATTGTGTCAGACAAAAATTTTAAATTCACATCTCAGTTCTGTAGAACCTATAGAAATAACTAGATAGTAGACTCACCATGAGTACTGCATTCCATTCTCAAATAGATGGACAGTCTAAGAGGGTGATGCAAATACTAGAAGATATGTTGAGAGCATGTGTCCTTAATTTCAAGGGTAACTAGAACAAACACTTGCACTTGGTAGAGTTTTCCAATAATAACAATTACAAAGCGAGTATCAAAATAGCTCCATACGAAGCTCTCTATGATAGACCCTATTGATCTCCATCATTTTGGGTAAACTTCGAGGATCATGTACATAGGGCCAAACCTAGTGCAAGAGATGATTGAACAAGTGAAACAGATCCAAAAGAGGTTAACCACAGCTCAGAGTAGGCAAAAGAGTTACATAGACCAGACCTAGTGCAAGAGATGATTAAACAGGTGAAACAGATCCAAAAGAGGTTAACCGTGGCTCAGAGTAGGCAGAAGAGTTACACAAACAAGAGGAGAAGACCTGTAGAGTTCTAAGAGGGTGATAGGATATTCCTGAGGATTAGTCTTCAGAATGAATTAAACGTTTTGGGATCAAGAGGAAACTATCACCTAGATTCATCAGTCTGTTCGAAATACTTAGACGGGTTGGCGAATGTGCCTACGAGTTGGATCTACTATACAAAATGTCCTCGATCCACAACGTATTCCATGTATCGATGCTGCAGAAATATGAACTAGACCCCTCTCACATCATACATTGGGAGGAAATCAATCTCTAGGATGATGCCACTTATGAAGAACCAGCCATTCGAATACGGGATCGTATGGTACAAAGTCTCAGAACCAAAAACATCCCTTTAGCTAAGGTTCTGTGGAGACACCATAACTTGGAAGAGGCTACTTGGGAGTTAGAGAGCAAAATGCGGAGGAATTACCCAAACCTATCTACCAGGAGTAGCTGATCGAAGGTCATTGTATAGGTATATGATCACCCTATTTCAAGGACAAATTCTTTTAAGGGAATAGTGTTGTAATAATCAAAAAAAGGGAAGAACGTATGATCGTGGTCCACAAAGATGGGACTGCGATCTTGCATCAATCCAGGGGAGAGTTGTGGGACAATAGTCATGGTGGTGAGACTATGATCCTATGCTTAAATATGTGGTTCGTGTCTCAACTGCAGTCTGCAATTAGTATCATCTTAAGACTGTGGTCTTGTGATTGAAAATAGAAATGGAAGTTTGATGACGGACAAAAAACCCTAAGTCTCAACTTCTCATATATATTTGTTGCATTGCAGAACCTTAATCACACATCCCTACAATTATTCACCGTGCTCGCCATTGCTTCCAGTGCTCGCTGTTGTTCCCCGTGCAGAACCCTAAGTAAGCAGACGAAGACCCTAGCCATCCGAGATCTCCTTCTTCCCCATCAACAAACTTAGGTATTAGTTACCATCATTCTCAATAGTCTCTCACGCAAGGAACAAAGAAGAATCACACATTTGATGAAAAACTAACCGTTTGTAGTGGCACCAATGACTACGAACAAGGTAAGGCACGATTCTCAGTCAGAAGCACCTATCTACCATTACTTTTTTGTGTTTTCTAAGTGTATGTGGATCTCTTGATGAAATAGTCACCTAGAAATTGTTCTAAACGTTGTTTGGAGGTGAATGTAAAAGGAGGTGTTGAGAATCAAGGTAACACGTCTGAGACCCATTTTTTTACGTATTTTTATTGCGTGCATGATGGCTACTGTGGTACTATAATTTGTACTGCAAAAATCAGAGGAAAATCGAGTGCACCATCACCTGTTACAACCATTATACACACCATAGATCATCTATATTATAGAATCATTACATTACAGTTGAAAGCATTAAAATGTTTGAGTATTGAAATTATACCCATTGAATTTTAAAGGTTGAGGATCCAAAGCTAACACAATAAGGAAACGAACACCCAAGGGAACGAAACACCATGTGGAGATGATTACCTCACTCCCTAGTCTTATTTAGGCTTCAAATATTGAACATAATTGTTATTTGTTTAATTTGAATTCCTAGAAGCATGCTAGGGTGTATTCAAATATTAATTTGTTTTCGTGATATCTTTTGTTGTGTATGAATGATGTATAACATGTTTAATATATTCATGCTTGTTGTTTACTTGCTTTCCTGATATGAGATTATATGCATGCTTAAAATTACATGTTCATTGATTACGTTATATTTCGAGATGATAAACATGATGACTATGAATTATTGTGTGTAACTGAAGTAAGTTAACTTAAACTCGAACCACATACCAACGCAGTGGTCCACGGGGAATCACTTGGGTGTTCTCGCATATAGAATGATGGGTTAGCTCCTAATTCTCGATGATAAAACGATGGATGAAACATCCTGCCTTCCATCACCAAAGCCCACGTGACTCTGAGGGCACAATTTACCTGTGCACCCTCGTTTTCTTTCCTTTCTTGGATGTTGGACTACTCGAGAGGTGGGCCCGTGTTATGTTAACCTTTTTTTCCTTGTCTTCTAGATAATTGAATGTTTGAAATGCCTAATATATGTTAAGTGTTTGCATGTTTTATATTTTGACTTGAATAATATTAGGGATGTATTGTGCATGATACACTAGGCTCTTGAGCTCATCCCACCTTTCCATTTCATATGAGCCTTGAGGCAGTTCGAGTTGATAGTATCTCTGAGTACTGTAGTAGCTACAAACCTCACTGTCGAGGTTGCTATTACAGTTCTATTTGTTTGAGTAGTTGGCTTAGATTGGGTGTATGACCTTCCAGACTAATTTTAAATTATTAATTGTCTTTATGGTTTAGATTTCATCCACATAGGTCATGGTTAGTGATTTCAGTTGAAAATTTTGTTTCATGTTTTATTAAACTTCAAATGTTGAAGTTAATGATTTAATTATTTGATGATCTTTCCATACTTTCCTTGTGTTAACCCTTGACGTGTTCAAAGGGTTAATTAATCATTTATGTGAATTTTGGTGTGTCCAAAATTTGTTTAATATGATTTGAAATGTAAGAAAAACTAACATCCTGAGTCTCGGTCGAAGACACGTGTATACATATTTAATGTAAAATGGGCATGCTTCTCCATGCGTGACCCCTATGTGATAGAAACAAAGGACCAAGAATTGAGATGTTACAACAATCAATATACGAAGGGGTAGGCAAACCAGAACAAAACACATAAATTCGCAAGTAACCAAGCTACTGGTCACCGTGGTAATAATATTCACCATCGCTGTAATGTGTTCTAGCCTAGAAAATCAACAACGCGATTTCATCTTGATTACCGTGGTAATGCCTTTTCACTACCGCTGTAATGTATGTCAATCCTACTCAAAAACAATTTGAGAAGTTTCCAAAAAATGGCTTCAAGAATCTTCCAACGCATGGGCAACTTCTAAAAACACAACTTGCTAATATTTGTGTGTCAAAAGAAAGCAAAATAGAATTTAGGAAATATTTCCATAAAGAAAATAACTCAAAACGTTTCAAAACTTGTCATATGAAATCTACATAAACCCTGCTTGAGCACCCCATTTTCCTTATTCTGGCAAGTGCAAATCACTTTTCTTCTTGCTATTCTTACCTTCTTCTTGGCATTCTTTCATCCCCAACAGTTTTACACAACAACTAGAGTATTATGAAGGAAGAAATCTAGTGTTCTACATCATAATCGTAAGAACACTCTGTTGGGCATTTTTTGGAGCAACCGGAGGACTCGACAAATCAAAGAAGGTATAATGACCCTATTTTAGTTCCAAATACATGGTTCATAGTCTAGAAGTCAAAGTGTAAGGATGTCAAGGTCATAGGAGAACAAGGGATGGGGGAAACATGCACAAAAATCCACTCTGCACAATGGTTACTACAATAATGATCATGACTATCGTAGTAATGCCATCATTTTCCCTCCATTTTCTGGGAATGTGCTCTAACTACCATGATAGCCTACCGTTGTTGTGTGTCTATTTTTGGCAAATTCTACAGCACTATCGTGATAATGCAACCCTCTCCCAATGGTTACTGCAGTAGCCTACTGCTGTAATGGTCTTGAAGTTCCTATTTTCACTTATATACTCTGATTATCATAGTAATCCATTCCTTTACCACGGTACATAGACCCAATACCATACTTAGGCTCATCTAAGATGATATTCTTGCATGTTAAAGGCCATAAATGGTAAGGAACCATTAGAATATGACTCAAAAAACATTAGAAACACATGAATCACAAATAATAACACTTGTTGGATCTTGATCTTCAAGGTTAAAGGCTCAAAGAAGGCTTGGGATAGCACCACAAAAACTAGGGAGGATTTAAGCACCAAAGGTAGAGACGATTTCTGGTTTTAACTTATTATTTTGATTCAAATAATGTACACATGTATGTTTGCTTAGTCTAAAATAATGCCATGTTATGCCTTGAATATGCATGCCTAGAATTTGTGAATGATGATGATATGAGTGATAACATGATCTATACTATATGAAATGTAACACTGCATATTTTAATTTGACACGTAAATTAATTTAAATAAAAATAAATGTGTATAAATACATATTTTTGTATGAATTATGTGTGTATATACGTGTAATTATACACATGCATTAAAATATATGTTGCGTATATAAATTAATTTAAATTAAATTAGTTATTGAGAAAAATAATTATTTCATAAAAAATACAATAATGTGGGTATAATTTTAGATAAACATACCCATGTATATATATATGTAAAGAAATTGAAGAAATATATTATATATTACATATTATAAGCAAATTTAATATATTATAAGGTGTATTTGTTGGGCCACCATTAAAAACCAACTTATAATATATTATATATGTGGACAAGTGGGGTAGTTGGTTGGGAGAAAAAAAAAAGATCAAATTTAATTTATGTTGCATGTGTATATGTGGTTGATGGGTTGTTTGGAGTGGGTCGGTTGCTTTAATGATCCCACAATTCACCTGCTTTCTTTATTTTCTCTTTCGTTTCTATTTCCAAAGATGCACCACCCAAAAAAAAAAAAAATAGAGAACCAAATGAAGGGAATAGCAGAAAATACAGTTTTCCGTTAGATTTGATGTGCAAGTAAGTTGTTTCTCCCAATTCTTTTTACAAGAATACTAAGTAAGCTACGTGTTAAGATCCTAAGAGTATAATTTTTACTGTAGGAGATATTTTATAGTAGCACCCAAAAATGGGATATTCTCCCACCATAAGTAAAATTCAACAAAAATTATACCAATACAATCCTTGTGATACGTAGATCCTAGATATGTGGTTAGTTTTCATTCGTTTATTCTGTACATACCAAAATAAATATTCAAAGTTAGATAACCTTTGAATGGGCTATTAGCTATGTTAAACTCAAATAAAACCTTGATTGAAACCCATAGGAATGTAGATAATGAAAATATGTACTTATCGACACTGAATTCATGAATTTTGGATATCAAATGGATTTTTGGTGAATGATTGACTATTTGAGTTATTTATGAAAATTAAAGAAAATTAATAAAAATATATTTGGATAGCCTATGTAATTTATTTGCTACTATGAAAATATGGTATATGAATAGAAAATTTATTTAGAAGATTATTGAGAATATTCGAGCTAATGCATAGTAATACGTGAGGTTTAATGCACATATGTGATTAAATATAAAAAATAAATACGTTAAAAATTATTATAAAAATAATTTAAATTTGATTTGTGCATCTAAAATTATGTTTGATAGGATCATTATAGTGGATCGGAGTATAAATTTTGGAGTGGATACCAAAAAGTGATTGGACAGTAATGTTCGATGAGTAATAATTATTTTTGGATATGTGAATGGTGATATTATGTCAAAACCATTGATTTTTATTAAATAAGAACTAATGCAGATAGAAATATATATTATATATGAAATGATAGATTATATATTACTCAATTTTACAGTAAATTTGAAAGTGGTTGATTATCATAACAAGAAATGAGATACGTGCCAACGGGATTAGTTGTTGATATTCTGCGAGTATTTCATTATCTTGGTTATTTATATGACATTGTAAATATAAAATTGATTTGAACATAAGCATGTTTTTGTATTGATATATTTGCATTTGGTTTGAAATTCATGAAATTTTATTTACACGGCAGCGTGTTTTGGATTTGCAAGAGCATATCTAAAATACGATATTGTATCGATGGACTGAGTCATGGGGAATAATACTTCTTATGTGATAATGCATATGGGACTGGGCCATGAGAAGTATTAGCCTTTCTCTATGTGATAATTATCAAAATGGTTGTGGAGTGGGTGATAAATACAGGTACAGTCTGCTACATTTCAGGCCAGATAAGAAGTGAGACTGATATTACTTCTGAAAGACATAAATGTGCATGTGTTTTATTAAATGATGCATTGAAAATAGCATGATCACTATGTTGAATGCGTGTATGTATGACTTACATGTGCATGAAGAATTTAAATGATTTATATAATTTGATTTTATACATGATTATTTAAATGCATCTAAATGTCATAGATAAAGATTATTTATTGGGCATATTGTCACTCACTTATCATCTTTAACATTTCAGGAATAGATAGAAAAGGAAAGAGGCTAGTGCGAGAAGAGTAGATGTCTCTTCCGTTATTGTTGGGTGTGTAGGCTTAATTATATTGTGGACTTTATTTTTGTATAATTATAATTATCACTGTATATGTAATATCACTAGAGGGATTTTGATCTGTTTTTACTAGTTAAGAGTGTGGAACATTGTTGCTTATGAATTATAAGTTATGATTGATGATTGCTTGTGAAACATTATCTGTTATAGACTTGTGGGTTGTTGATATGGTGTATCAGGTGTGACTACTCCTTTGGGATAAGTCAAGTTATAGGGGAGGCTCTGTTAAAATTTTTGTGTGGATATTGAGTAGCTTTGAGTGTAAAAAGCTGACATAGTATTATACATGTAGGTGTAGCGTATATGGTATTATATACCAATCATGACATCATTTTTACAAAGTGGGTTTTGACAATGTTGGTATCAGAGCCTTGGATTTTAAAAACCTTTAAAAGATAAAAGTTATATATGATGTTATATTTGCTTATATGAGTATTTATATTGATAGCTATTTTAGGCTAACAAGTACCATGGATTTTGATCTTGATAATGTTTTATTTGCTTGTAAAATTCAATGTTAAAGGGGAAAACAAACAAAGTCAGCCATAGATCCTAATGAAAATTTGAACCAAACACTGGAAGCTATATTTGCCTCACAGCAACAGCAGCATGCACTACTAACTACTCTACTGGCACAGATGCAGGGTAACAGACCAGTTCCATAGAATGTGCCAACAAAAGAGGAACAAAGTAGTGCGAGTGCCCCTGTGAGACGTAGAATTAAATCAGTTATTGATCCTATTCAAGTTCAGGCTGAGGTGGCAGCACCTATGGATCTCAGTACTGACAAAAACAAGTATGAGAAGGTAATGAAAGCCTTCAAGCAAAGGGGTCCTATTGAGTTTTCAAGAGTGTTTGATCTTGAAATTGTAGAAAGGTGTATGAATAGGATGGAAACTATCTTTGAGGATATACAAGCTTCAAATGTAGAAAAGGTGAAACTTGCTAGATTAAAATTGGTTGATAAAGCAGATGACTGGTGGAGACGAATGGCCACTAGAAGTGTTGAGGTTAGGACTGGCACACCTTTGATTTTGAGTTCAACATCTGGGGAAAGAATATATCTAAATATGGTGGGTGAAAATTGTGTGGTAAAATATGACAATCATGAAATGATCGTGAGTCTTAACGTTTTGGAATTTCTATAATTTGATGCTATTCTAGGCATGGATTGGTTGGTGGCTTATCATGTATGTATTGACTGCTTTTGTAAAGGAGTAGTCTTTCAGATACCAGGTCAACCCTCATTTGTGTATAAAGGTATGACATCTTCACAACTTCCTACTTGAGGTTGTATAGCTACCAATGAAGAAGTAGGAATGTTGGTTGGTATTTGTTCAATGGTGGAAAAAGCAAAAGGCATCCAGTTCGTTGATATTCCTATAGTTTGTGACTACTCTGATGTGTTTCCAAAGGATTTGTAGGGTTACCACCTAAACAAGAGATAGATTTTATTATTGAATTGATGCCTAATACTAAGCCTATTTTCATTTCCCCATATCGAATGGCACCGAGAGAGTTGCAAGAACTTAAAGTGCAACTAGGTGAGTTGATGACTAAAGGGTATATTAACCCAAGTATGTCACTTTGGGGAGCACCTATACTATTTGTTAAGAAGAAGGATGGAAGCTTACGATTGTATATTGATTATCTTCAGCTGAATAAGGTGATTATAAATAATAAATATCCTTTGCCACGCATTAATGATTTGTTTGATCAATTGAATGGTGCCAAGTTCTTTTCTAAGATTGATTTGAGGTTTGGGTACCATCAGTTAAGGGTTGGAAAAAAAGATGTGCCAAAGACTGCTTTCAGAACCAGATATGGTCATTATGAATTTCTTGTGATGCCTTTTGGATTAAATAACGCTCATTTTATGTTTACGGATTTAATGCAAAGGGTATTTAAATCATATCTTGATCGGTTCATTATTGCGTTTATTGATAATATCCTCATATATTCTAAGACTCGAGAAGGTCATGAACAACATCTCCATATCACTCTAAAGACTTTGAGAGAACATAGATTGTATGCTAAGTTTAGCAAATGTGAGTTTTGGCCAGATGAGGTGAAGTTTTTGGGTCATGTAGTAAGTGTAGAGGGTATTTCTGTTGATTCTGCTAAGGTTAAGGCTATTATCAATTGGCCAAGACCAACTATAGTAACTGAGATTCATAATTTTCTAGGTCTAGCTGGCTATTATAGAAAGTTTGTAGAGGGCATTTCTAAATTAGCCACTCCACTCACGAAGCTGACTCAGAAGAATGTACCATTTGTGTGGACCTCAATATGTGAAGATGCTTTCATGGAATTAAAGAAGAAGTTGACTACTGCTCCTGCGTTAATACTTCCACAACTTGGAAAGGAATTAGTAATATATACAAATGCAGCATTAACAAGTTTGGGTGGTGTGTTGATGCAGGAAGGTCGAGTGATTGCTTATGCATCTAGACAGCTAAAGGTGCATGAGAAGAATTATCTTGTGCATGATCTGGAGTTAGTAGTTGTAGTTTTGTGTTGAAATTATGGAGACATTATCTGTATGGAGAAAGGCTCACACTATATTGTGATCATAAGAGTCTAAAATATTTGTTTGACTAGAAAGAGCTAAATATGAGGCAGCGTAGATGGTTGGAATTCCTGAAGGATTATGACTTTACTTTGGGTATCATCTTGGGAAAGCCAATGTTGTAGCAGATCCACTAAGTAGGAAACGAGAAGAGACTAGTGTGGTAGCTTTCCAGATGGCCCAGGAATGGCGACTTTTAGAGAGAGAGACTATGATGAGTTTTCTCTCTGTAGAGCCACATGTTGGTATTTGTGCTCAAATTCATATTCAGTTGATAGACTCTCATATTCTGAAGATTAGAAAGTTATAGCAGCATGATCCTGATTTGACAATGTATGAGACTTGGGCTGACAATGCAGATAGAATTGATTGGTAGAGAGGTTCTGATGGTGTGTTGCGTTATCAAGGAAGGTTATGGATACCTATTGATAGGGAGTTAAGGGCAGCATTGCTTGAAAAGGTGCACAGATCTCAATATACGATTCATCCAAGGTCTACAAAAATGTACCATGATATGAAGAGGATAGTTTGGTGGCATGGGATGAAGAAAGATATAACTGAGTATGTGCAGAAATGTAGTGTATGTCAACAAGTAAAAGCTAAGCATCAAATATCAGGGGTCAGATGCAACCCTTACCCATTTTAGAGTAAAAATGGGAGCATATTACTATGGATTTCATTACAAGGCTGCCTAGATCTCATGGCAGATATGATGCCATATGGGTTGTTATTAACCAGTTGACTAAGTCTACACATTTTCTTCTGATGAACACCAAGTACTCAATAGACCAACTGAGCAGGTTCTATATTCGAGAGATTGTGAGATTGCATGGGGTGCCTGTTTCTATTGTGTTGGATAGAGATCTGTAGTTTACATCGAGATTTTGGCAAGTTATGCACTCTCGATTTGGTACCCATCTTCATTTTAGTACAACATTTCTCCTGCGGATTGATGGTTAGACTGAGAGGGTGATTTAGATGTTAGAGGATATGCTTAGATTATATATATTGGAGTTTGGTGGGACTTGGAGTGAATATTTATCTTTGTGTGAGTTTGCTTATAATAACAACTATCAGGCTAATATTGGCATGGCACCGTATGGGGTTTTATATGATCGACCGTGTAGATCTCCAACTTATTGGTATGAAGCTGGGGAATCACAGTTGTTGCGGCCAGAGGTTAGTGCAGATCACACAAAAAAGATTAAGCAGATAAGACAAAATTTGAAGAAAGCCCAAGATCGTCAAAAGAACTATTTTGATCATCGCACAGACCTTTAGAGTTTGTAGTGGGTGACCAGGTACTGTTGAAGGTTTCCTCTCAAAAAGGTCAGATGAGATTTGAAGTAAAAGGGAAATTAACTCCATGCTCTGCAAGACCATTCGAGATTCTAGAAAGGATTGGTCCAATTGCATACATACTTGTTCTACCTCTTCAGTTGGCCCGTGTTCATAATGTGTTTCATATGTCTATATTAAGAAAGTATTATCCATATCCAACACATGTTTTAGATTTAACACAGATACAAGTTAGGGAGGATACTACCTAAGGAAAAACCTATTCAGATCATAGCCAGAAGAGTACAGAAGCTACGGAACACAGAGATTTCGTTAGTTATATTTAATTTGGCAATTCCATGATAATGAAGAGCAAACTTGGGAGCGTGAAGATAAGATGCGAGAGCAATTTTTAGATCTTTTTACTACTTAAAGTATGTTCTTTCAACTTAAATTTCGAGGATGAAATTTCTTAAATTGGGGAGATTTGTAACGCTCCATATTTTAATTTGACATGTAAATTAATTTAAATAAAAATAAATATGTACAAATACATGTGTCTGTATGCATTATGTGTGTATGTACGTGTAATTATACACATGTATTAAAAATACACATTGCGTGTATAAATTAATTTAAATTAAATTGGTTATTGAGAAAAATAATTAGTTCATAAAAAATACAGTAATGTGGGTATAATTTTAGCTAAATATATCATATCATATATATATATATATAAAGAAATTGAAGAAATATATTATGTATTACATATTATAAGCAAATTTAATATATTATAAGGTGTATTTGTTGGGTCACCATTAAAACCCAACTTATAATATATTACATATGTGGATAAGTGAGGTAGTTGGTTGGGAGAAAAAAAAAAGATCAAATTTAATTTATATCACATGTGTATATGTGGTTGATGGGTTGATTTGAGTGGGTCGGTTGCTTTAATGATCCCATAACTTACCTGCTTTCTTTATCTTCTCTTTCTTTTCGATTTCTAGAGACACACCACACACACATGCACAAAAAAAAAAAAAAAAAATTAGAGAACCAAACGTAGGGAATAGCAAAAAATCTGATTTTTCATCAGATTTGATGCGCACGTAAGTTGTTTCTCTTAATTCTTATTACAAAAATGTTAAGTAAGCTACGTACTACGATCTTAGGGGTATAATTTTTACTGTAAGGAATATTTTTATTGTAGTACCTAAAAATAGGATATTCTACCACCATGAGTAAAACTCAGCAAAAATTATACCAATACATTCCTGGTGACACATAGATCCCAGATATATGGTTAGTTTTCGTTCATTTGTCCTATACACGCCAAAATAAATACACAAAGTTAGATAACCTTTAGATAAGCTTTTGGGTATGTTAAACTCAAATAAAACTTTGATTAAAACTTCTTAGAATGTAGAGAATGTAAATACGTACCGATCAACACCGAATTCATAAATTTTGGATATCAAATGTATTTTTGATGAATGATTGACCATTTGAGTTATTTATGAAAATTGAAAAAAATCAGAAAAAATATATTTGGATAGCATATGTGATTTATTTGCTGCTATGAAAATATGGTATATAAATAGAAAATTTATTTAGAAGGTTATTGAGAATATTCGAGTTAATGCGCAGCAATACGTGATGTTTAATGCACACATGTGATTAAATATGAAAAATAAATACGTTAAAATTTATAATAAAAATAAATTAAATTTGATTTGTGCATCTGAAATTATGTTTGATAGGATCATTGTGGTGAACAGAAGTATAAATTTTGGAGTGGATGCCAATAAGTGATTGGACAGTTATGTTGGGTGAGTAATAATTATTTTTGGATATGTGAATGGTGATATTATGTCAGAACCATTGATTTTTATTAAATAAGAACTAATGCAGATGAAAATGTATATTATATATGAAATGATGGATTATATATTACTGAATTTTACAGTAAATTTGAAAGTGGTTGATTATCATACCGGGAAGTGAGATACGTGCCCAACGGGATTAGTTGTTAATATTCTGTGAGTATTTCTTTATCTTGGTTATTTATATGACATTGTAGATATAAAATTTATTTGAATATAAGCATGCTATTTGTATTCACATCTTTGCATTTGGTTTGAAATTCATGAAATTTTATTTACACGGCATCGTGTTTTGAATCTCCAAGAGCATATCTAAAATGCAATATTTTTTCGATGGATTGAGCCATAGGGAATAATACTTCTTATGTGATAATCCATATGGGACTGAGCCATGAAACGTATCAGCCTTTCTCTATGTGATAATCCTCGAAATGGTTGTGGAGTGGGTAATAATTGGAGTTACAATCTACTATTGTCCAAGGCAGACAAGAAGTGAGACCGACTCTACTTTTAAAAGATGTGGATGTGCATGTGTTTTATTAAGTGATGCACTGAAAATAGCATGATCACTATGTTGAATGCATGTATCACAGTATGGCCTCTACAATTGATCACGTTCATTTGGAATGGCAGTATGACCAGAGGATCCTTAAAGTGAAAGAAGGGTGCCGAGTTTAGATATTGGACCTTTGAATCATGGCATACGACATGACATATTTCATTTTGTATTAAACTGTTGCATTTTTATATGAATGATTTTACATGTTGTTCTTTGCTGCATTTTTTTTTGAATGCTTGAAATGTTGTCTGTTGCATTGCATGTAGAATGTTAGATTTAAGTAGATATATTTGTTGCTACTCACTGGGCTCACATAGATATTGAACTCACTACTCTTAACATTTCAGGTCCGTTTGGTGTGGATAAGGGGAAAGACATGCAATGCACGTGATTTTTCTAGGATATCCCTAGTAGGTTGTTTTGTTATTTTAATATTTTTGTATTTTAAATCAGTATGTACAAGTTTTGAAAATGTAAAGTTGAACTGGACTCTAGTAATGTAATTAACGTTGAAGACTTCCGCTATTGTTACATTATTCCACTTATCTTGTTTTTGTTGCACTCTAAATACAATAAAGGTTTTGATGGTAATGTTTAACAGTAGTCGACAAGTTAGACTGAGGAGTAGACTTATCTAACTATTGTACCGGTTAGGCCACCCGTATAAGGTTTCGGAAGGGGTCCTTACATTTACCCTTCACAATGGATTGGCTAAGCTAAGAAAAACCAAAAAAGAAATAACCTTGAAATGTATCAACAATCGGATCTTGTCACTATTTAAGTCACTATGAAGGAAATCGGTTTTCACATCCATCTGCTCAACCTCCAAATCAAGACTTGTTGCCAAACGAAGAACCACGTGAATAGAGGACATCTTCAGCACTAGAGAGAAAATCTTGTCATAATCAATGCCTTTCTTTTGATCATATCCTTTGACGATCAATGTAGTTTTCTAACAAGGTTGTGATGAGTGTTGTTCATGCTTCACTCTATTCACCCGTCTATTCTTCAAAGTTTTCTTACCATTTGGTAGCTTAACCAACTCAAAAGTTTGATTATCATGTAAAGACTTCATCTCATCTTGCATTGCCTCAACCCATTTTCTTATGCACATCTTCCATAGCTTATGTGTAGCATTTTGGTTCTCCCCCATAAGTTAATAACACAAACTCACTAGGAAAATAGTAGAAGCTTTCCTTACTCTACTTGAACTCCAAGGTTGAGAAATAAGAGGAGGAGCCTCTGAAGCTGATGATTTCTCATGTACATCGTCATCATGCATCTCATCCTTTGTTGTAGGATGAACATCACTTGTATTGTTCTAATCATCTTGAGTTGTACCTTGAGTTTGAAAAAACGTAGAAGGAACTAAATCCAAATCAATCAAATCACCACTATCAATAAGCACTAAAATAATTCTCTACTCAATGTTTTCAATCATTTGGTCTTTGATAAATATCACGTGTCTACTTCTTACAAGTTTCTTCTAAACTAGGTCATAAAATCTATAACCAATCTCATTTTGTTCATAAGCAATAAACCAACCGACATTGCTTTGTACTATCATCAAGCTTAGACTTCTTGTCTTTTGTAATATGCAAAAAATCCTTACATCCAAACACCCGCAAAGAATCATAGGAAACATCCTTTCCTTGTCAAACTCTCCCTAGAACATCAAATTTTAGAGGAACACACAATTTAAGGTTCAAAACATGTACCACTGTACTCAAAGCTTCACCCCAAAAGGATTTAGGTAACTTTGCTTTTGAAAGGAAACATCTCATCCCTTCAACTAAGGTTATATTCATTCTCTAAGCTATCCCATTCAATGAAGAGTCTTAGGATGTATCTTTTGGTGTCGGATAACCTGTTGCCTACAATTCTCACCAAAAGGACCTAAACACTCTCACCCATTATCTATTCGGTACACTTCAACTTCTTCTCGGTCAGTTTCTCAATTAAGACTTGGAGTTATTTAAATACATCGAACACTTGATCTTTTGTCTTCAAGGTATAAACCCACAACTTCCTTGAGCATCATCAACAAAAGTCACAAAGTAAAATGCATCACCAAGCGTTCTTGTCTCCTTAGGACACACGCATCAAAACATACAAGATTAAGTATATTTGAGTTTCTTGAATGAGAATTTGATGATTTAAAAGGAACTATAGTCTATTCCCTTGCCAGGCAATGAACACACTTCTTCAAGGGTACATTCTTCAATCCTAAAAGCAAATTTTTCTTGCCCAACGTCATCAGACCCTTTTCACTCATATGACTAAGTCTCTTATGCCATAACTCAACTGTGTATTCATTCTCAAGTGCATTAACCGTACTATCACACACCTTTGCTTGCATGAAATACAACAAAGAACACTTTTTACCTCTAGCTATAACCATGGAACCTTTATAAAGTTTCCATTGACCACCGTTAAAAGTGTTACAGATTCCCTCATCATCAAGTCTACCAACTGAAATCATGTTCATAAGAATGTTAAGAACATGCTTCACATTCTTCCAATCAATTTTGAGCCATTATTACTCTCTAAACACATCACGAATACCAATGACTTTTGACAAACCATGGTTACCCATCCTAACATCCCTGAAATTAGTGAATGTATAAGAAGTGAAAAAAAAACCTCTTCTTGATGTAAATTAACAGAGGCATCGCTATCGATAACCAAGAAGTCTCATGACATGCATGACTAACCACATCATCATCATACACAACAAGAAAATACCTGGTGACAGTAACAACACTATCAATTTATTGTCATCATCTTTCTCTTTTTTCCCTTTCTTGTTATATCGTGTAACAGCCCGGCCCCCGGTACGTTCCTTGCGGGTTCCCTTGGGCCGTGCTCGCTCGACTGTGCACCCATTCGACTAGGGAAGCCGTTGTCACATCGTCCACCAAGAGCCGAAGCGCTACTTAATCTCATAATCTTATATCCTATTTCTTTCTTTCTGGTAATACTAAAATCACTTTAAAATCGGCATGAATTTTTTTTTTTTTGAAATAACTTCTAAGGAAATATAATGGATAAGTGCAATTTCAAATGAAATGAAAACATTGAGTTCAAATTTAAACAAATTAAAAATCTCTAAAATAATCTCAAACATTTAGTCACATGTAAAATGTTTAGAACAAAAGGAAAGAAAAGGGGCACATCCCTAGTTCTATCAAATACAAAAATAAAATGCGCAACAAACACTAACAACCTCCTTGGCGAGATTTCAAAATAATTGAGTCCTCCGCGAAGTCCATCGACTTGTGTTGTCTCAAGAATC
The DNA here is from genome assembly GCA_030144865.1 of Tinospora cordifolia. Taxonomy (NCBI): domain Eukaryota; kingdom Viridiplantae; phylum Streptophyta; class Magnoliopsida; order Ranunculales; family Menispermaceae; genus Tinospora; species Tinospora cordifolia. Next base: position 17,309 of record JAJIYU010003861.1, read on the forward strand.
ACCTGAAAAAGAAAAGGGGTGAGCTCGAGGCCTAATGGATCATACCGCACATCACTAACATTATTCAGACCAAAATACCAAACATGCAAACACTCTCATTACATTAGGGCATTTCAAACACTTTATGGTTTATTGTCGTACTTAAGACCAAAAGGTTTATGGCCTCGGTGTCCCCTTCGTGGTCCGGGAGTAAATCCGGAGGTACCGCTCGAGGGTCGGTTACCTTTCGGGACCTTGGTGGGGGCCTGAGGTCCGAAGTGACACCTAAACCGCCGCCAGTCTAGTTGAGGACACCCATGGTGACACCTTAAGGTCGGTCACCGTGCCGATACATGATTCTTTTTGCCTCAATTTAATCTTCTTTAGTTTCACAGACAAGGTTTTCAATCCACAGTAGTATAACATGCACTAACCTATGCTATTAAAATCATATAAAATCATTCAAGAATCTATATCTCTAGAAAGTACATAACCGAACGTTATGATATCATGACAATCATTCCAATCAATAATCACTCAACAATAAATCCTAGCATGCTCCTAAATGCGCAATTAAAATAAACAATCATCATGTTTAGGATTAAAAATCCAAATAATAATAGAGAGTGTAGTACTCACACCCACATAAATTTTGTTTTTGTCTTTTGCCCCTCTTCAACGTATTTTCCCGCTTCTTTATTTTTAATCTGCAAATTGAAATCATAATAGTCAATTCCTAAAGTTCTCTTTTTGTGATTGATACTACTAAACTAAAATATTCCTAAGAATCTGATATTTCTAAAATTTTCCTTAAAGATTATTGTAAAAATTTTCGTCTTTACAATTTCGTTTTTTTTCATCCACCTCAAAATTAAATTATTCTTGAATCTCAAAATCTCCAGAACTTTTACCAATAATTTTTTTTCTTTATCTCTCAAGAAAATCATTCATATCAAATTAATATTCCTCAACCATGGAGACCTACTACTCTTTAATTTTTTTTTTTTTTTGAGATTAGAAAAATATATATTAAGTTCTCTAGGCTTCTACTATATTTTCAAATTAAATAAAATAACTCTGAGGCTTAAAACTATTCGAAAATTCCCTTAACTCTAAATAAATAATTTATGTTTCCATAAGACACGCCTAACATTTAATATATGCATCAAGATTCCAAATAAATTCAATCTCTGATCATATCTCTTTTCATATCAAAATTAAATTTATTACGAACAAAATAAGACTTTCAAATCTAAGAGCTAAGCTAATCTCCAAAAATATCAATTGTCATCCGAAATTCTTCCTAATCCTTCAAATCCAACCCTTCATCATTTTCTGGAAATAATTTATTTCCACTAATATTAACCCAGGGATTTTCGATTGAAGGGACTATATTTCTCTCAAAAATATTAGACTTCCATACATTCCCAAATAATTCAAAAAAATAGATTTTTTTGCAAACATCCATCCAAAAATATCCACCATCCATCAGATTCAATACCATAAATCTCTTATTTTCATCCTTTATATTCCCCACAAGACATACTAAATTTAGAAGCTATCTAACCTCAAATAATCAAGAAAAATAGAATTTATTTCACCTCCAGAAATCTCCATTCTGATAAATAAAATAGTTCAATGAATAAAAATCTTAAATGAAACCTCCAAATTTAGATTTGTCAACTACTATGAGAAATCTTTTTTTTTTCACATCTATAATCTAAATAACCCACTTCTCACTAATTTCAGTTCAGAAAAAATAAATAAATGAATCATCATACCTCTCTGAATTTTTTTTTCCTTCGTTCCTCGTCGAAACAACTATCGATGCCCAAAATTTGTTGCATATTCAAAATCAATATGCAATCTCTCAAAATACTTAACAGAAATCAGTTAAATTATTCATTAGGATGCAAAAATGAAGCTCACCATGTTCCGAAGCATTCTTGATGTCGAACCCCCTTCGTGACATAATCTTCAGGAATCTATGTTCCAAAACTCTCAAAATCCCTCAAACAACCAACCAAAATTCTATTTTCTTTGTTGGAGTTTTTGTGTGCAAAAATCCAAATCTAGGGCATCAAGTTTTTCACCATTTTTGTGCCCAAAAATTTTAGATCTTGTTGCTGAAATGTTCTTCACGAATCTGGTTTTGAAGTCAAGTTGAAATGATTCGAATGAGTTCAAAAATCATAGATCATGGTTGGGAAGAGTTAAGAACTGATTTGGGAAGGTCCCGCGAGCTTGGAAGTAGTTCTAATGGTGGGTTGGTTTGCAAATTTCTTTCTTCATCAGTAGCACGCATGGCTGCTCTTCATCTTCAACAGCAACACACACAGATCGCACAACACACACATCACAGTCCTCTTCTTGTTCGCCCATCACAGCAGTTTGAATCTCCTTGCGTTCTGTTTCTTCTTCATCACAGATCGCTGCAAGCAAGACGCCCTGCAGCTGGTTTTTCATCATTCAAATGCAATAGCATGGCCAGCTACAGCACGTTCTTCATTTTCACGTTCTGATTGCAACAATCGCTACTTCACTCTTCATCACGGATCTGAACACAACAACAGTAGCTTCTTCGTAATGATTTGCACCAGATTTGCATCAACTCGCATATCACAGCCAACATCACAACCAGAAATTTCTAGATTTTCATCCCAAATGTAGTAAAAATTTCAAATCTACAATGTTCTTCTCTCATGCCCAAAGTAACGCACACCATGACGAATCGTTCACAAACCAACAGCAACTCATTGCGGCAAATAGCAGATCCTTCTTCCATTTCTTCTTTGCATCGTCTTCTTAATTTCAGCCCAAACACCATAGCAGCTTGTAGCAACTCAGATCTCCCCTCTTCTCTTCTCAGTCTAGCAGACACAGCGTCAACCAATCGTTGTTGTCCCCTTTTTTTGTGTTCTTGCCCAAAAACAAGAATGAAGAAGAAGAGATCCTTTTTTTTTCAATCCATTTTTTTTTTGGCCCTAAACTTGCAAAGCGAGTTTCCCCTTTTTTTAAGACTTGTTGGAAACCTCCCCTTTTTATCATTTATATATCATAGTATTATTATTTTTCTTTGGGCTTATTCAATTCTACTACTATCACTTTATTCATTTAAATTGGCTATTTCTTTTTTATTATTATTATTATTTTTTTGATTATTTATTTTTTTTGCGAACCTCGCATCCTTCATTTTGATTTTTTTTTAACTTAAGTTTCTCATACATTATAACACATTAATCTTATTACTTGATCAAATCTATATATTTTTTATATTCTTGGCTTATTTTTACGCCACTAATATTATTTTAATGCGATCAAAATAATTTAATGTTAAGTCTTCATTTACCCCACTTATTTAACTATTTATTTTGTATTGTTTTTATTCACGAAGTGAAGTGTACGCGTGAAAGTAAATTTCTTTCTTTCTCTGTCGCGCATCTTGCACCTTTGTACACACACGAGCCTTGTATTATATATATATATATTTCGATTCTAAAATCAAGAACCCATATTTTTATTATTATTATTTTTTTACAACCTATCAATGTTGACTTTCATTCTAATATTCTTCAATCAATCAATATTTAATTTTATTTCATCATCTCATTGACGACATGTTCGCATTGCAAAATTTCGGGTTATTACAATCTACTCCCCTTAAATAAAATTTCGTCCTCGAAATTTGAATCAAGTTAGTACTCAAATGGTATATCCAACAATTTCTAGAATATACCACTTCCTCAGTTTACTCACTAAGTCCATAGATCGAATAGCTAGGAAGTACACTACCTTTATCAGGCGATCTACATTTTTTCGATGACCCATTTCGCTTCCGCTGCGCCACTCTGACCTTGCATAAATGATTCTTCAGTCAGATCCCATTCATCAAATTCATGGATATAGCCAATGTATTTATCAGGCCACATTGGATTCATTATCTTGCCATGATAGAGGATCAATTTACATTTTCTCAAGTCTTTCACGTAGCTATGTAGGTCTTTGGGTTTCTGAACTGATGCAGCTTAATTGTTTACTCGTGCTTCATATGTGACATCCATGACATTTCCATAAAAGAAATATGAGGCTTACCAACAGTTTGATGGATGCTCTTACCTGGGATAGACTTGAGTTGTTCAGACATTTTCGTTTCCATTCAACATATAGTCTGACAGTTTATGTGGCAAATAAGTGTAGCTTCTGAGTCAGGGTTTTGGCACAGATGGCTAATGTAAGCATTTATCTAATCATCATACTTTATCATATGTGCTCACACTACAGTTCCCTTCAATTGTACTGGGTTATAGCTTCTGAAATTTTATTAATGACTCTAGCTGCTCCTTGCCATAACTGACTAAGCCGATCTATGACACTATGTGGGGAAATTTGGCCTCCTAATGAGCTTGTAATAAAAGTAAAGTCTATGGCTCTGCCTATGGCTGTATCAATACTGGCGACGGTGGTGTCACTGTTGGCTGCAGGGTTCTCATTACTTGCTCTGTAACCCTTAGAGTGACCTCTAACATCACTCTCTGGGAGGTCTCCACTATAATCTTAGAAGTCACCACTGCCTTTACTGATGCCTCTAGCACAGGGGTACCATCACTCCTTCGTTGTAGTTTGTCTCTACTCTCATCTCAAGCCATTTTCCTCTCAATACTTATTTAAGAGTTGAACATTTGATTCAGTACCCTATAATTTTAATCATGATGGAACACAACTTTCATTTATCACAGATGATCGATAATAACCTATTCTTATATGAAATAAAAAATCTCGAAACTCCCCCTGTTTTCCTCAGCATTTGGATACTGCAACTTGTAATAACTATCATTTATTCTAACCTCTTAATCCCCAAACTTGAGCTCACACCCACAGTACTTCTTTGAACTCACATTAGCCCCTGTAAGCATGGCTACATCTAATGTTACAACCAATGGGCTTGTCAGTAATTGCAGCCTATTTACTAGATTTTCAAAAATAAATGACCTTGTGGCACCCGAATCAACTAAAACATATATAGCCATATCAAACAATAAAACATGTACCTTCCACTGCAGGTGTGGGGTCGGTCTAAGTGTCTACAGCATACAGTCGGGCCTGGTTCCTTTGTTGTGGCTAGGATTGTGGTTGTTGTCTCTGTCTATGCCTACATGTCTGCTGCAACTGCTGAGGGGCGGGAGCTAGTGCCTCGGTAAGACAATGTCTAGCCAAATGTCCCATCTGATTGCATGTAAAACATAACCCCTATTTCTTAGCCCTCTCCCTTTGATCATCAGTCGCACGGACGGGTTGAGCCTGCTAGGTCTACTGTCTATTATGAGTCTGAGTCTAGCTCCATGGCTGAGTTGCTCTGTACCCCTCCTATCTACTCGACCTCTTCTATGAAGGTTTCGTAGCCTTCTTTGACTTAGTCCTCTTCTTAACAATCAATGCATGTTCAAACTCCAAGTCTCTCTCCAAGATCTACGCCCTCTCCACAGTATCCATAAAGGTCAACTTAAGCGTGCCAAGATCTTTCTTATCTCCACTTTCAAACCCTCAATGAAATGATCCATCTTGGACTACTCATCCATTACCACAGCAGGAGCAAATCTAGCCAACTTTGTAAATCTCTAATCGTACTCTGTGACCGTCATAGTCCTCTGTTTTAGGTTGACAAATTCTGACTGCAACTGTCTCTTTCTTGCAGTGGGGAAAAACTTACTATAAAACCTTACCTTGAATTCCTCCCAAGTCATGACTGTCTGATCAATGGTGGGGTCGTTTACAATCATCTCCCACCAATGGTAGGCTGGCCCTACCAACTGATGCACTGCCAGTGCTACTCTCCTGGGCCCATATGCCCCTATAGCATCTAGGTACTTATTCATCTCTGTGAACCACCTGTCGACTACTGTATAATCACCAATCCCCTCAAAAGTACTAGGATGTAGCTTCTGGAACTCCACCAAAAGGTCCTTCTACTCCCTATCAAACCCAACAGATCTATTCTGTGGAACTACTTCTGTGGAAGTAGATCCCTGATGTACTCGAGGCTGAGCCTATGTCGGTGGCTCTGTCGATAACTGTGGCTGCACCTATGGCTATACCGGTACTAATGGTTGTAGTGATGTTGATGGCTGTTGGGTCCTCATAGCCTACTCCACTACCCTCTGCATCATCTCGGTGATGGCCTCTGGCGTCAATGTAACCACTACCGTTGCTGGTGTCACAGGAGTGCCCTCATCAGTATGCCCCATCTCAACTCCATCTTTGCCTCTGGTCACACCTCTCTTGGGTCTACCTCAACCTCTCGGCATTATCTACAAGTCAAAGATTTATTTTTTTTCGAAGCAAAAAAAAATTAGTATCTATCAATACCCTTTACTTCATCGTGCTACTGTGACTCTAAGTGCATTGTCTCTAGGTTCTCGATTTGTTTTAGTGGTCTAAGAGTTTATGCTTCTAAGTCGACAGCATTTTGTTTGTTTTTGGGTATAAGAATTCGGGTAACAATACTCAAAATAATATATTATATATTAATCATGCAAGCACACAACAAACAAGCAAACAATGCACACTGGCATAATGGAATCCCAAGTTTCTATATGTGCTTAAGCTTAGACTTTCACTCAGAATTTTCATCACAGCTAATATACTTTTGCTAAATCCTAGTCTCCAAGGACGATACAAGACCCACCGTATGCGACCGTCCCATACCAGTAGAATACAGTGCGTGCAAGTTCTTCCAAAGAGTTCGTTCATTGCCCATTACAATTTCACAAGTATCTCACTCCTTAAGGCTAACGCAAGACCCACCATACGCGACTGTCCCATACCAATAGAATACAGTGCGTACAATTTTTGCCCAAGAATCGATCACTCACCATACATGGTCCATCAATCTCTGAGTCTAGGATTCCTCCATATCCCCAAATCCCTATGCGTCCCATACCACATAGAGATCAAGAATATAGGATCATCCCGATCTCGTGTCCTGACCAATCAAGTGTTTGTTTCACACATTTTCAGTCTCTAACTTATGTCTTAAAAGCTTTTATTTACTTTTATGATCTACTATGCCAACCTGGCAACACCCAGTCTCTAACTAGACCTATGGTCTCAATACTTGGCTAACTGATTTGTCTATTGAATCACCAAGTTCAAACTCTATCTCACCTTTATGTGATGCCATCATTCTCGAGTTTTGGACCTTTCCTGAATAGAGCTCAACCTGTAAGGCCACTACCGAAACAGAGCTCAACCTACAGAGCTACTACAGTACTTTCGTCCTACCGCGATTAGCAACTCGAACACGCTGACATCACCTAAATCTTTTCTAGACTTCTATCCACCTAGTGGATGGATTCTACTCATTTTATCCACCTTTCCAAAGTCGAATCCAGTAGAATTTTTTTTCCAGTGAAAATCAAATCCGGCGAAATTTTCATTTCAGTGAAAGGTTCTCCTCATGATAGAATCAAATTCATTATGTGTAAGTTTCAACCCAGTATTTCTAGTAACTGGGCTCTGATACCAGCTTTGTAACACCCCGGCCCCCGGTATGTTCCTTGCAAGTTCCCTTGGGCCCTCCTCACTCGACTGCACGCCCGTTAAACTAGGGAAGCTGCTGTCACATCGTCCATCGAGAGCTGGAGTGCTACTTAATCTCATAATCTTAGATTCTATTTCTTTCTTTATGGTAATAATAAAATTACTTTAAAATCGGCAAGAATTTTTTTGTTTGAAATAACTTCTAAGTAAATAAAATGGATAAGTGCAATTTCAAATGAAATGAAAACATTGAATTCAAATTTAAACAATTTAAAAATCTCCAAAATAATCCCAAACATTTAATCACATGTAAAATGTTTAGAACAAAAGGAAAGAAAAGGGGCACATGCCCAATTCCATCAAATACAAAAATAAAATGCACTGCAAACACTAACAACCTCCTCGGCGAGGTTTCAAAATAACTGAGTCCTCTGCGATGTCCATCAACTCGTGCTATCTCAAGAATCACCTGAAAAAGAAAAGGGGTTGAGCTCGAAAACCTAGTGGATCATACCGCACATCACTAGCATTATTCAAAACAAAATACCAAACATGCAAACACTTTCATTACATTAGGGCATTTCAAACACTTTATTGTTTTTTGTCATAGTTAAGATCGAAAGGTTTATGGCCTCGGTGTCCCCTTCGTAGTCCGGGAGCAAATCCGGAGGTACTGCCCGAGGGCCAGTGTTAGCTACCCCGCAAGTGTACGAGATCGCAATAGTAATAACCAGTGAGACCAGATATCGTCCTCAGGGAACGTATAAAAATCAACTATCTAAAACCCCAATTTACTATCGATTTAAACTTTATTAAAGCTACAAATTCGATTGATTGAGAATTAGAATTAATCTTGTGAAAACAATCAAATATAAAATTGAAAAGTAAATTACTGA